>JBAGKK010503067.1:0-14621 GCA_037177015.1 Euceroptres primus | reverse complement strand
GAGAGGTCCGCGTTATATTTTCGAACGGGTCCTTTCATGGCTGCCCGGACAGGACCATGCTAGATGGCATGGCGGCCATCTGGCTGATTCTTGTCGGGAAGTCAGCCACTTATTCATTCAGTTCAAATTTAACTGATTTTCAGTTAAAATTTAATTTTCAGTAAAAATTCACTGACTTTCAGTCAAATTGTGTTTTGAGCTTATTTTTTAAACTAAAAGATCAGTTACTTTTTATTCACTGAAATTTCAGTAACTTTTTAAACTGCAAAGCATTAAATTTTCAACTGAAATTCAGTCAATTTTAACTGGAAATCAGTTAATTTACACTGATTGCTGAAATAAAAACTTAGTTATGGATTTAACTGATTACATTGAGAAAACTGTGTGGTTCGGACAACAAAACGATTTGGTTGCTATAGAAGCAACAAAATTTTTTGGTTGTGCCAACCAAGTTTTGTTTCTTTTAACAAACCTTTTGTTGAACCATCAAAAATTTTGTTAATTCAACCAGAACGGAGGTTTTGTTGAAAGAACAAAAATTTGATTGGCACAGCCAAAGAATTTGGTTGCTTCTATAGCAACCAAATCGTTTTATTGTCTGAACCAAACAGTTTTCTCAGTGCATCAGTCAAGTTTAGCTGTTTATCAGTCATTTTTCTCTAATTCGGAATTAGAGAAAGTTACTTAAAATTATTTTGCAGAAAATGCGCTGAAGTATGCATTTACACTTATTTTTAATATTTTTAATGAATTTTAATGGTGGTTTTTGATCGTTAGGGGATGTTTTTCTCGCGAATCATTCTTGCACATAATTCTACTGGGAGTTTTTATTTTTCAAAAGTATATCAGGAAAATGTATTTCTATTTTAAGTATTTTTCAGAATTGTATTAGGAGAACATTATCATCAAATTGGAGGTATTCGCTTTTATTTTTATTCTTTTTCACGATCACAATTGTAGTATGAGAAGAACAAGAAGCCTTTTTTTTATTTTTATTTTTCTTGAAAATTGTTTTAGGGAAAATGATTTTACTTTGTTTTTCAAAATTGAATCATTAGAATAAAATGATAAGTATATGTGTTTGCCTACAAAACCTTTCTCTTTGACCTTTGGTATCCGCTTCGCTAATTTCTTTTTTCGCAGGTTTTCTTACAATTTTCGAAGCACAAAGGACTGAAGTAGCTCAAGTCATAATTTTCTCATGCCTCTTCTTCTTGACAGCAACACGTAAATAATGACAAGGGAATGTATCCAGAGAAATTTAAGTCAGCCTTTACTATACACAGACAGGTCGGTTTAGTGGCGGGAAAATCCGTTATTCGGTATTCCAAGGGTCGTACGAGCGGCGTTTGTTTTAAAGAATAATATCCATGCAAATTACCGCAAATGGTCCTTGGCACCGCCTACAAGTACAACACCATTAATTACGTTTTCATTGGTCGGCGCTACACCGACATGGCTTTGGTGCGAAGAGTAATTGAATCACGTGAACGTAAGTTGAACACGTAGATGAGTCTCGTTAACCAACAGTGAAAATTGCTACTCATTCAGATTTTTCTCCTTTCAATGCCCAAGTTTATATATAAAATTAAAGGTTTCTCTCTAAATTCACCATTTTTACTACTTTTCAGATTATTTTCAACTTTCAGAAAAAACGTAGCTAATAAAGTTTTCATTACTTCTGCCTACGACTTTAATTAAACCGAAGACTTTATTTTATCCGTCAATTTTAAAAACTAGCTTGGTTTCTATCTTAAAAAAAATCGTAAAAACGAAGGATGTGGGATTATTTCTGAAAGGAAATTAAACTTTTAATTCTCTATGAAATGCACATTTCCAGGAGAAGCATTCACGATTTTAATTATTCTTGTCTCGATAAGTATTAAAAAGTGAAGGCGAACTAAAACTCTAATAAGACTTAATCCGTAGCAGAGATGGAAGAGTAGATATCTGTTGAAGACTCAGCGATCGTTAAAAAAGAATGTTCATTTGTTCTCAGAAGAAGCTTTAAATTCTCATCATTATGAGAAAGCTCGTAGAAAGTACGTCGAGAGACGACATTGCTGCTCCCACACCTTTCAGCCAAAAAAATAAATGCAGAAAATTACGAAGTTTAATGTCAAAGAATCTTGTGATGTGTTTAAAAATGTCCTTTTGACCAAACAAGCATGGACACAATTTGATTCTTTTATTTTAATTAAATGTTAAGAAGGTTTCCTTCGGTTTAAAAAAAGGATATTTTATTTCAAGACAGTTTTTGTTTTGAGTGTTTATTTCTAATATTTATTTTTACTTCTGCTGAAAATAAGGAGGGTACATTGGTTTACAATCGATAAGATAAAACCAAGAGAAACGACTTACAATTCTCATCGTTTGAATTACTTTTCTTTGTGAATCTTCGAAGAAACTCTTGTGCAAATTCAGAGTTTTCTTCTTCTTGCCTCATCCTTCACAGAGAACTCTAATGTACCATAAAAGCAGGAAGTTCAGAGAAAGAACACGAATATTGTAAAGCTGTACTTTTTTTAAATGTTCACGACGAGTGGCTTTCGTTGAATTACTCAATTAAGTCATCCAATTATAAGACTGGCGATGGCGTGGCGCCTCGTTTTCCTGAAGTACAGAATAGAAGTGCCAGTCACAGGAATTAGATAATTTAATTCTTTTGGATAAATTGTCCATATTCTTGATTCAGAAGACCATTTAAATTTGAAACTACTTTTAGCTCGTTTTATTTGTTTTATGAATTTTATACTCTTTGCTTTCTATTAAAAGTAATTGTTAAAACGTCACAGGTGAAAGAACTTTCTTAATGATTCTTTTACATTTTATGCACCTTTGCAATATGAGTAACATGAACGTCCCTTTTTAATGATTTTTGTTTGCAATCAAAATCCCTATTTTTTAAAAGTAAAAGCGACTCTTCATCTCCCTTCGTTATTTTTCGAGTTCAGCATGGATACAATTAAAATACGCTTTAATTGAAACGCACACACGAAACTTCTTAATGGGATGTTATCAGTACATAGTTCTAACGAGTACTGCGGTGAACTTCAGGATCGCGTTGTAATTATCTTGATCTATCTAAGGTACCAGTTCTCGAGTTACTTCCTTTGGTGAAAATAAACTACAATTCGACATTTTCGAACAGCTGAATATTTACTGCAACTTTTGTAATTAAAAAATATCCTTATTGGTACATTCAAAATTTATATTTTTTGTGTGCAAGGAAATAAAAACAATTTTTGTATCTTGATAAATATCGATAAAAAGTCACATGTACGAATTTACTGACAGCAACCGCAAATACTACAACTTTGTATAAGTTCCAATATTCATTTCTCATGCGACGAAAAAATCGATCAGAGAATAAAACCGATGAAACTCTGGCAAACAGAGACAGCGTACCGGGCACTTTGCATTGATAGTGAGTAACAACCTTTTACCAGCAATGAGTGGCAAACTTTTATCTCCACCTGATGTACGATCAGACTCGCTTTTCACCGAGTACTTGTAGATATAGGTACATGAATTGGCAGAGTTCGCGTGTAGCGATCTGATATTACGAGGGGAACTCAATCGCATGTCCGCAAGGGAATATATAAAATTGGCTAGCGCGTATTTACGAAGCAATTTATCGAAGTGAAGTCCCGCTTCGATAGTTTCGGGTTTAGTCTGAAAATGTGGAAATTAAATACTCCAGGTAAACAAGCTCTCAGATAGTAATGAGAATTTTCAATCCAATAATTTTATGTATGGATATTAGGGTGGTCCAAAAATGCATTCGAATTTTTTTCTTCAAATTTCCATGCTTTCATCCTCCAAATTTGTTCGAATTCACAAAAAAAAAAATAAATGCGTTTTGTTTTTTGGAAAAAAATGGTATTTAGTGTTTCTAATACATAAAATATTTCTTTCTTATGATAATTAGATGTTTACATAAATTTTTTAAACAATTTATTATTGTTTATAGCAATTTTCTCTTAGAATAGAGTTAGAAAGTCGCGGTTTTTTCCGAACTTTTCAACTTGTTTTTAACTTCTCATAGCGAGGCAATAATCAATTAATGTTAACAGAAATAATTTTTTAAACAATTTATTATTATTTATAACAATATTCTCTTAGAATAATGCTAGAAAGTTGCGGTTTTTTCTCAAATTTTCCACTTTTTGTCCACTTTTCAATTAGAGTAGGGGAATAATTATTTCAAGAGATCGAACTTAATTTTTTAAACAATTTATTACTATTTTTAATAATATTCTCTTTGAATAATACTATAAAGTAGCGGTTTCTTCTGAAATATTCAACTTTTTGTGCACTTTTTGCTTAGAGTAAGTTAATAATTAATGCAATTTTACAAAAATAATTGTTTAAACAAATTATTATTATCTATAACTATCTTTTCTTATAGTAGTGCTAGAGAGCTGCGCTTTTTTCTGAAATCTTGAGTTCTGCTTTGACTTTTTAGTCATGAAAAAATAATAATTGAACATCAACAAAAATCATTTTTTAAATACTAATCTATTTTTTCAAAGTGAAGTATTTTTAACCTATTTCTAATGTTTTAAAAATATTAATTTAAACAAAAAGGCTATCTTACAGTAGAAATAAAAACAAAGGATGAAATAATGAGGAGTAGGTGGGAGGAGTGGGTCTGTAATTGAATTATAAAAATTTTGTTTTGAATTACAATACGAAGTTTAGCTTTTTTCCAGCATTAATCTAAAAGAAGATATTTTTAATCAATAATCAATTTAATAAAAAACTTCGGAAAATTCAAAACGAATAATCAAGAAGTCAAACTTTCTTCGATTGTTCAATTATCAAAACAGAAACTTATGTTTCTTTTTTCATCGGTCTCGCGATCATGTTATAAATAAAAAACTCAAGGTTGATAACCAAAAGTCAGAATTTTAATTTATTTGATTAAAATCAAAATTACGAACGACGTTTTGGCCCAATTTGTGAGCCTGCTTCAAGTTTATACCTAGTTAAATTTTTTTTTTAAATTAATCAAAAGGACATTGGTTTCTAAAAAAATAGTAATGATAGTGTGAAAAATTGAAAAAATTACCTGAAACTTTTGGAGTCAGATACAATATTGATTATTTAAAATCATGTTTAAAAAGATATATAAAGATATTCTTAGAAAATGCTTATTCCGGCGATTATAAGTAATTTGTAATTAATTAAATTATTTGTATATAATTGTATTAAATTAATTGTGATGAATTAAAATTTTGACTTTTGGTTATCAACCTTGAGCTTTTTATTTATAACATGATCGTAAGACCGATTAAAAAAGAAACATAGGATTCTGTTTCAATAATCAATTGTTTAAATAATTATGTTTATCAATTTTCATTAATTATTACCTCACTAAGTGAAAAGTGGACAAAAAGATAAACATTTCAGAAAAAACGCAACTATCTAGCATTAATATAGAGGAAGATAGTTATAAATAATAATAGTTTGTTTAAACAATTGTGTTTGTTAAATTGCACTAATTACTAACTCATTCTATGCGAAAATTGGACAAAAAGTTAATTATTTCAGAAAAAACTGCAACTTTCTAGCACTATTCAAAGAGAATATTATTAAAAATAATAGTGAATTATGTTTGTTAACATAATTGTTAACAACAATTATGTTTGTTAACCTGAATTAATTAATGCCTCACTCTAATTGAAAAGTGGACAAAAAGTGGAAAATTTTATAAAAAACCACAACTTGCATTAATTATTACTTGACTAAGTGAAAAGTGGACAAAAAGTTAAACATTTCAGAAAAAAACGCAACTATCTAGCATTAATATAGAAGAAGATAGTTATAAATAATAATAATTTGTTTAAACAATTGTGTTTGTTGAATTTCATTAATTAATAACTCACTCTATGTGAAAAGTGGACAAAAAGTTGAATATTTCAGAAAAAACCGCAACTTTTTAGCACTATTCAAAGAGAATATTATTAAAAATAATAGTGAATTATGTAAACAATTATGTTTGTTAACCTGAATTAATTAATACCTCCCTCTAATTGAAAAGTGGACAAAAAGTGGAAAATTTTCTAGAATTCTACAATTCTAGAATTCTTGAATTTCTAGAATTTTCTAGACAATTTTCTAGAATTATTCTAAGAGAATATTGTTATAAATGATAATAAATTGTTTAAAAACTTATTTCTGTTAACTTTAATTCATTATTGTCTCACTCTAACTGAAAAGGTGAAAACAAGTTGAAAAATTTGAAAAAGACCGCGACTTTCTAACTCTATTCTAAGAGAAAATTGCTCTAAACAATATTAAACGGTTTAAACAATTTACGTAAACATCTAATTATCAGTAGAAAGTAATATTTGGTGTATAAGAAACAATTTGTATTAAAAAAACCGCAGAAAATCATAATTAGCGCCAAAAACTCGCAAAATCCAATTTTTCACTTGTGGGTTTTTTTTGGGACCCGATAAAGCAGACTTATGGGGGTGATATTTAAAAAGTAATTGTTGATTCGTATTCTGTGGCTAATTGTAAAGAGAAATGTTGAGTTTCAACTCGATTCACCTAATATTGACGATTCTGAATTAAATTTACAGAAACGTCTTTTTCTTTTATGGGAAATACGTGTTAAGCTTCACGGGACTTGCGAAATCTCTAAATATCGTTTAGAAAAAACGCGTTTATTTTTTTGTGGATTCGAACAAATTTGGGGGGATATGCATGAAAATTCGAAAAAAAATTCCAATGCATTTTTGGACCACCCTAGCCCACAGTCGACAAAAATGAATGGCAAAGATTATATCGCATCGTGCACGCAAAAAAAAATCAATACTCTCGCGAGAAATTGGTATATACCGGTCCCAAGAATATTTATCTCCTCATTTGTCGGAGCTCTGGTACCTGAGACAAATATTTTTACTCGGGACATCTGGAATCTCGGTTGCGTGTCGCCGGTGTTCTGTTTTCAGGGGAGCGGGCCCAGACGGTCCCAGGGCGATGTTTCTGGTTGGTTTCTCGTGGGCCTATTGGAGGGATGGGTTTAAAGAGCCAACGGCAAAAGGCCCCATCGTTATACCGCGTCTCGGAAAGCCGGTTAGTCGCTTTCAATGCACCGTACTGTTCGGTATAGTGTAGTGTGCTGTGTAAACTTTCATATTATTTTGAATGACTGTTTTGCGCGCGAAAAAGTGCCTTTTAAAAATAAAATTTTCAAATTAACTGCATTTTTTCTCAACTTTATTCTACTGCAGTGTTTAAATTAGTCATTATTTAAAGCGCATGTGCATTGCTCAAGCGCAGAAACGCCGAAATTTCTGGTCGACATTGCTAGGACCGTTTTGTTCTACATCGTTAAACCTTTTTTTTGTGGGTTAATTGAAAAAAGTGTTATTGCCAAGATAAAACAAAAAAAACATTCTAATTTTTGTGTGAAGTTGATGAAAGTGTGTTCTTGGAATTCGGAAATAATATCAGCGATAGTGGATTTTAACAGTAAGTTTTTTCGAAAATACTTTCAGAAAAGTTTGAAAGAAGGGGTTGCAATAAGGCTTGTTTTTGGCCCCAGAATCAGAAAAAACAATTTTTACGAAAATGAAAATTTGGAAGTGTCGGATTTTTTTACCCCATACTCGTCTACTTAAGACATTTTTTTACGCAACAAAAATTAAATGAAATGATTTTTCGAGAAGATAAAAAAATGTTCTTCAATTCATAGTACATATTTTTTATCTTCTCGATTGATCTCGAATTTGAATGGTGCTTGGTGAAAAAATGTTTTATAAGTAAAGGAATATGGGGCAAATAAAATCAGACACTTTCGAGTTTTAATTTTCGTAAAAAAAATTGTTTTGTGTGATTCTGAGGCGGAAAACAAGCCTTATTGTAACCACTTCTTTAATTATCTGTATTTGAAATTGAATCTTGGGCCTGTTTTTCCAAATGAAAAATATATTTCACTTTGACCTTAATTTAGTTGATTTGACGTATTTTTTTTAATACAAGAGAATTCACTCAACTAATGATAATAGTAAATTAATTTTTTCTCTAATGATTGTTGATTCTTCAATTCTTCAATCCCTTTCTTCAATTAAGAAATCTTTCTGAAAATTAATAATTGAATTGAAGTGTTGTTGAATAATCTCTTACACGTGTGTAAACAAATATAAAGGGGCAAGTGGTAAATAATTTTATCCTGGTTCTGATGAGGAAACATTAATAAGAACAGAATGGAGTATTGACTTTTTAATAAGGTACGTTTAAATAGCGGCGTTTATTTTGATGGCGAGACCTTTTAAAAATACTCAATTAAACATTGTAAACATATTATACCTTGAATACATATTAAATATTGTGTGCATATTAAACATTGTATACATATTAAACATTGCATATATATTTAAAGGCTCAAATAATGTTAGGAATAGCATTATAACACCTGCTTAAAGCATTAATGAAAGCAAAACACAAAGTAATTATTTATTAATAATTATAATTACTAATAAATACTAATGAATCAGAAAATAAATTGCGAAAAGTCATTCGACCGGAAAAGAGTCATTTGAAAGACTAATTCTAATTAATTGACAAATTGATCCAACATCAGTTCATTGAAGCATAAAATTCTTAATTATTCAATTGATCGAAAGACAAATTGGTTGAGTCAACATGAATAATAAATCAATGATCACGGATGATTACAATTATTTTATTTTTTCATTAGCATAAGAAACAAATCAATTACTAATCACTTTGCTTTTTTTCACGACAAAATAACTTCGTTCATTCCTGTATTAATCTTTAATTGAGTAAATGACATAAAAGAAATATTTTATACACTTTAATTGAATAATTGAAAAGCGGGGTGCATAAGCGGCAGTATAAACCTGCTGCAATGCAGCTAATGTATATTCATATACCCATCACGGCATTTGCGTGTCGAAGGAAATGTATCTTTTCTCAGGTCGTGAACCGCGTTTGCATAATTTTTTGTTCCAGGCCCAACTGCCGCTCATGCACAGATTCGCTTACCCAAGAAAATATCGATCGCTCTTTAAATTAAAACCGTATTAAAAATCACTCCAGACAAAAGTCGAATTACGTAAGCATTTTTTTATTTTCGCATACAACGACGAAACTCAGAAATATTACGCACTTTCAAGCGTGAAGAGGAACCTTACGACGTTGAGAAAAGACCCTCGTTTTGATGGCTGGTCGGAAATTTGCCGGAAGTCCAACCCTTCGAAATCGCCATGGGGAATCTTGCGACGAACTCATAAAACTCGAGGCAGAATTACGAAAAGCATACACCCTGAAGATTCTGAAAGCTCAAGTGGCTGAGAAGGATGCAAATCGTTCTTTCGAAGAAATCAGAAAAAAATTTGCGGAAAAGATGATGATCAGTAAGATCCAAGCTGAGATAAAAGAGCAACTGCAGAAAAAGAAAGAGGATGACTCGAAAAAATGTGAAGAGTACAAGAATGAATTGGAGCAGCAGATGCAATTAAAAGAGAAAGAGAAGAAAACAATTGAAGAAGAAGAGCGAAAGGAGAGAAGAGTTATGAAAGAAGTAGACAGGATTCGAGATGAGGAGGAAGAATCTACGAAATTGAAAACCAAAATCGAAATGAGCCAAAGGATCGAGAGAGATTATCAATTGCAGGAGGAGATAAAAGAAATCCTTAAAAGGAAAGAGGAGGAGTCAGATAAAGAAGAGCTTGAAAGAAACAGGAAGTACTTGGAAATTCTCGAGCAGAGGAAACTAGGGGTTAAGAAACTAAGAGAAGAGCAAATGAGAAAGAGAGAGGAGGCGATATATTTAGTGGCAGGAATGATAATCGACCTTGAATCTAGAAAGCATCAGAGAGAAGATCTTATTGCTGATCTCGTGGCCGAAGAAATTCAATACCAGGATATGATCCGAGAAAGGGAAAAATATCTGAGGAGGAGGAGGGAGAAAGAGGAGCTGATCACCGTTTTGGATGAGCAGGTCTCCTTCAATGAAGAGTGCAAAAGACGTTTCGTCGAGAAGGATAGGGATTTCGCAGAAGGTGTTATGAAACGGATTCTGGAAGATGAGAGGCTGGAGAGATCAACACTGGAAGCTAGGAAAAGAAGAACGATAAAATATCGAGAGGAACTGGAACGACTTATGGAGGAGAAGAAGCTGGTGAGGGAGAAGCAGATTGCCCAAATTCAAGAGGATCTTGAAGCTGAGCAGCTGCAAGAGGAAAAGATGAGGGATCGTCTTAGGGATGAGAGAATTTCTTTATTGGAACTTCACAGTGGAAGTGTGGCTGAGTTCATTAATAAGAGTAGATTAAATGAGGAGGAGCAAAAGATCCTTGCAGAGTTCCTAAAGAGGAAGAATTAATTAAATGGTAATTTTCTTACATTGACCAAAAAGTGTATCATTTTTTCAGTGTATTGAACTTTTAAAGAGTTTTTAAGTATACCATTTTTTCACTGAATTGAATGTTTTAAAGAGTTTTTAAAATTTGTATTTTCTTGTACGTTTTCGTAACCCTGCGTCTGACAATTGATAAAAAGATGAATTACTTGTATCTTATATCATGTTTCCTTCATTACGAAATTGAAAGGCACCTGCCGTTTCATATGGGTGCAACTTTGGTTCATGTAAAATTTATGGCATGCTTAATTTCTAGGTGACTTAGAAGATAATAACAATGAGGTGTAATTTTGTGGAGATTTAGCATCTTAGATTGCAGACCTGACATTTGAGATTCATTATTCTTTGTCTTACATATGAGTGTTTCTAATAGTTCTCAAACGAATATGTCAGAAAAAAAGTTTGTTAATGATGCAATATAAAGTTTTCGATACATCCTGTCATATTTATCTTCGTAATGCGATGTTGAAAATCAATCTTTGGCATTTTGTTTCCGTTTAAAGAAAATGTAATTTTGAAGACAAATAAAATCTATAAGGAACGTTATTGACAATATTGTCCGAAAATAATTGAATCCCAACAAAAACATGGCGCATGCAAAAAGTTGGCTAAGTTAAAAAAAATTCGTACATTACAATTCGTCAGGTAAAAAATAGTTTGCCAAGTGAAATATACAACTTTTTCATAATAATGAAAAATTATAAAATAAAATCTCCTAATGGAAAAAAAATGAATTTTAGTAAATATATTGAAAATAAATTTTAATTTGGTAGGATTGAATTTTAATAAATATATTGAAAATAAATTTTAACTTGGCAGGATTGAATTTCAATGAATATATTGAAAATAAAAAAATAACTTTGAACGATTAATTAATAATTTAATGTAAAAGATCCTGCCGATTTAAAATTTTTTTCAATATATTTATTGAAAATAATTTTTTTTCTTCCATTCGAAGATTTTATTTTATAATTTTTCTTTATTTTAAAAAAGTTGTATATTCCACTTGGCAAACTATTTTTGATTTCACGAATTGTAATGTATGACATTTTTTTGAACTTGGCCAACTTTTTGCATGTGCCATGTTTTTGTTCGGACTTCACAATTTTTTTATCTTTTAATAATAATTAAACTTGAATATTCTTACATGTTTTTTGTTAATCAGTCATCAAAACAGAAAAGTTATAATTTTTAATCTTTGCTCATTTCAAGAACCAAATCTATTGAACCGATTTACATACATGAAAATTAGATAGACATCCACAACGTCATATTCTTGATTCATTTTTGAGAATTTTTTTACAATTTTTATACAATTTTTTTCAATATGTTCATTATTAACAGAGATATTGATTATTTTTTCAATTTTTTTTACTTTTTATAAAATTTTCAGAATCTCTGTAAATAATGAATATATTGAAAAATCTTTAAAAATTAATTAATAATATGATGTTGCAGATATACCAACCGAATTTTCTTGCAAAACGATCGAATAGACTAGACTCTAGCTGTGAGCAGATACTTAAAAATCTAACTTCTTGAGTAAAATATTGAAAATTTCAGAAATTATTTGACAAATTAAGCATTTTTACAGATTATATTTAGAAAATGATGTCTTTAATTTATTCTGTAAGTCAGAAGTCTGTAACTTCAAAATTGTAAGACTTTCACTCAAGGAAACAGTAAAAAATTCGAATTTCTAATCTTTGCTCACTTCTACAGTAAGGTGTTGCACGAAATCCCGATTTTTCGATTTTCCAAAACCTTGAAGAAGAAATTTCTTTCTCATGGAGAGAAAGTTATTCTTTATTTTTTTAGATTAAAAAAAATTATTTAGAGGTCGCTAAAGCTGTTTTTCTTTAAATCAGAAACGTGACCTTTAGGGTATAATAATTTTTATTTTCTACAGTTTTATATTTTTCAATAAAACTAAAGGTAATATTTTTTCACAGAGGTGTGTAAATACTCCCACATTTTTGTCATAATTTAAAAAAAATTTAAAACGAGTGTTAAAAATCTTTAAAGCATCGATTTTGGGATAAATTTAAGTTTTGGGGGTCAAAAACGACCTTAAATTTGTTTAAATATGAAACTCACGGGGAATATTGATAACGTAATTCACAAGAAATTCCTTTACCATAATCAACAATTGAACTCAATTAACTTAGTAAATAAAAAGTTTTGAAATTAAAAATTTGTTAAACATTAATAAAATTTCCCAAATTTTGAAAATAATAAGGGATTTAAATAAGAAAGTCATTTTTTAGTTAATAAAAAATCTAGATTATTAGGTACAAATACTTATGACAATTCGCCGAGAGAAGGAAAGTTGTGTTGTTAAAATTAACAAACTACACGATTATTGAAACGGTTCCTAGTGTATATATTTATACAGAGTTTTTCAACTAAAAAGTATTTTTCTCAATTAAAACCCTTACTATTTTCAAAATTTAAGCGATTTTATTAATGTTTAAGAAATTTTCAATTTAAAAACTTCTTACTTACTAAGTTAATTGTGTTCAATTGAACCGCCGTATCGTAGAAGGGGGTATAAAATTTCTTGATCCGAGCGCAATGGCCTCTCACCGCTTTTGTAAATTTGTTTAAGCTTTTATTCTTGGAAATTTATTTGGAGTGCTTCCTTTGTTCGGATAATATCAAAAAATATTTTCTAAATTGTAATTTTTACATTGTCAGGATCTGTTTGTGCTGGGGCCAAAAAATTTTATACCCTCTTCTACGATGTGGCGGTTTAATTGTTGATTATGGTACAGGAATTTCTTGTAAATTACGTTATAAATATTCATTGTCAGTTTCATATTTAAAAAAAATCTTTAGGATCATTTTTGATCCTCAAAACTTTAATTTATTCCAAAATCGATGCTTTAAAGATGTTAAACACTCATTAAAAAATTTTTGTTCACTATGACAAAAATTTGGGAGTATTTGCACACCTCTATGAAGAAATATTACCTTTAGTTCTGATGAAAAATTTAAAACTTTAGAAAATAGAAATTATTACACCCTAAAGGTCACGTTTGCGACCAAAAAACAGCTTCAGTGTTCTCTAAATAATTTTTTTTTAACCTTTAACGGTCACCCGGGGTGTCTCACACCCTACGAGCTTTCCGATTTTTTTCCGATTGTCTACGTTTTTTTTTCAAATATTTTTTTTCGAATAGTTAAATTATCACTAAGGCTTTGGAGATTTTTTTCCTATTTTGTATTGTTTCAACATCACTCATGGTTATTTTTTCAGCCAAAAATATATTTAGGTGTATTTGGAGGTGTGACCGTTAAGGGTTAAATCTGAAAAAAATAAAGAATAATTGTGTCTGCATGAGAAAGAAATTTCCACTTCAAGATTTTGGAAAATCGAAAAATCGGGATTTCGTATGACACCCCATTTGACCGATTTGCTTGAAAATTGGATGGTATATGCGCAATGACTTATTCTTGATTCTTTCACTTTTTTAACATAGTCATTATTTATAGAAATATAAATTATTTTGTAAATTCTTTTCCATTTTTTATAAAATCTTAAATATCTGTATAAATAATGAATATATTGAAAAGTCCTTAAAATTGAATGAAGATTATGAGATTGCGTGTATACAAATTTTCATGTAAATCGGTCTAATAGACGAGGCTGTAGCTGTGAGCAATTATTTGAAATTTTAATTTTTTGAATAAAATATTTAAAATTTCTGAAATTACTTGACGGATTAAAAATTCCTGTAAAGTATATGAGGCACTGAGAATGCTAACTAGGTAAAGCCCACTTGAAGATGGCCCTCAATGACAACTGAAAAGAAAATGATTTAGGGGCCAAATTCAAGTGAGCTTTACCTAGTAATCATTCTCAGTCCCTTATATCTAAAAAGTGATGCCATTAATTTATTCTGTAAATTAGAAATCCGTAGATTCAAAATTGTAAGACTTTCTCTCATGAAAACCGTAAAGAATTAGAACTTCAAATCTTTAGTCTATTGGACCAATTTGCATGGAAGTTAGATGCTATATGCGCAATGTCATAATCTTGATCTATTTTTAAAGATTTTTCAATATATTTATTATTTTCAGAGAAATTGATTGTTATTTGAAAATGTGTTTTCTTAGTTTTTAAAAATCGTAAATATCTCTGAAAATACACTCGTCGCTGAATCGAAAGCCCCTGAATCGAGAACCACCTTCATGGTCGTTCACGCTTCATTGATTC
>JBAGKK010503056.1:0-14622 GCA_037177015.1 Euceroptres primus | reverse complement strand
CATTATTCCAATTTTAACCTTTTCTATTTTATAATTATTTAACTACAAAGAATTTAAATTGAAAATTGTGTAATTTTAAACATTTGAAATTTGAAATTTCGCGTAGGCTTAGTTTTGGGAGATCAGTTCACGTTAGCGTAGTTATAGCACCAGCCTATTTTAAATTAAACATTTTTTATAGCCAAATGCGTTCGATTTAAAAAAATATATTATCGAAAAGAAAGAAAAAAATTTCGTAATTTTAAATTTAAATGAATCAAAATTACATTGGTCCACGTGTCCGATTCCCAGAGAAGTTTTCCCCACAACTCACTTTTGAGGTTATATTCCTCACGAAACAGAATAAAAAGCTTAAGAGGTCGTTTAAATCGACTAATGAAATTTCAAAGATAAGACAAGTGGTACAAACAAAGCAATTACACAAAACAGGCACTAAATACACACGCAAAGCAGGTAATAAAACCGAAAAGTCAGCAATAATTTTTAAAATTTCTAGGTTAAGTTTGACTTTCTAATAAGCTGATTGTGAATGAAATTCATGATTTGCATATATTAATTCTATTTTAAGACTGACATTCGCTCGCCTGCTTCGCTTAAAGACGAAAATATTCTCAAGAATCTGTTTCTTTGTGATAAAAAGCCTTTGTTATTGCAAAAAAAGAGCACAAAGCTAGATAAATTAAAACACAAAGAACTAATCATTTTTAAATTAATTTACCTGAATTTGGTGATGCAGTTTTCACGCTCATTTCTGCAGAAAAATAAAAATGCACTATTTTTAGATAATTTTCCTAAATTAGAGAAAATAATTCACAATCACGCGATATGTCAAACGGAAAATGGAATAAACGCCCGCAGGTCAAACTGGCGGCGCTACTATCGCACAAAATTGAGCGCGAATATACGCGCAAATTTGAATTTAAATGTTCATATTAATCGAATACAAGTTGAAAATATGATTTTAAATGATCTCTGGAGAAACTGCTAAGCACTAAAATGTTAATTAGAAAAATTAAAACCGGTTTTAATCTAATATGTTTAAAGTAGCCAGGAAAATACTATCAGCATTGCATTGAAACACAGATATTGCCATTCAATAGGGGCTTTTCCCTCTAACTGGTATAAACTAAGGCTTTTAATTGATTTTTAATCCATCATTTAATGACGTATTAAAAACATAATTTAAAAAATTTTGAATTATGTAAAAATACTCAAACTAAAAAATATAAAATACTTTTAAAAAAGGGCAGAAAGACCATACATGTGGAATAAATAAAATTAATACAAAAAAATATATAAAATACTTTAATTATATTGTAACTTTGGAACATAAGCAATTTCTAAATTTATTTTAATATTAAATATTTTATTATTTTATTATTAATTTGAACTTTCTGCATCTAATTTTTAATCTGAAAAAAGGATAAACTATAAAAAGGAGTTTAATATCTGCTACAAACAAAAGTTTTTGTTTTTTGTTGTTGTTTTTTTTATTTGTTTTTCCAAGGCTTGAAAATTTGTATTTATTTTTCACAATTACTATTGGCGTCCTCGTCTATCAGAGTTTCGTAACAAGTGACAATTAAACTGTCATTTCTTGAAATTAACGTGCTCGTTCAACTCTGACCCTGTGAACTCAATAATATTATAGTGTACTCCTCGTAGACTGTCAGACGTTCTATTTTGTTATTTTATCAACGCTTACACGTCTCCAAAAGGTTTCATAAATTTGATAAATATAGAAACAGAAAAAAAAATTAGAATGGAAATTTTGATTTCTAAAACTTTATTTATATTACGACTGATACTACTTACAATATAAATTTTAAATGGAACACTTCAGATCAAAAAGGCCTTATTTCTAAAAAATAAAAATTTTTTCTATTAGTAAAATAATTCCCGTGAAGCCCTTTTTTGAATTACGATCCATGTAATTAGTAGAAATACATTTCTGATTTTGTGACATCCAATTAACCACAATATCATAACAGTAATAAACCACAAATCAGTGCTAGGTTCGCTAAACTTTGTATAAACATTTCAATATTATCGACTAATTAATTACAGCTTTTAGTAATTTCTACATTTTTCGATTTATTATTAAACTATATTCATTAAATTATAATTCAAAAATGTTCTAATATTGTCCTACTCTAATAATAGTTTGATAATAAATATTTTTATTATCCTAAACTATATATTTTTATTAACCAAATTGTACATATTTATTTTATATTTTGCAGAATTGCTAAACATCAATCAATGTGATTTATAAACAAAATTAAATAAATTATTGAAGTGATTTTTATTCAGTTGAGGTTCTTAAATAATAATTGAATTTTTGGAAATAGGAACTTGGAAGAATTAGTAAATTAAAAATGATATTAATTCAAAGTGAAACCAGTTCTTAATAGAAAAATTGAGCAAACTCTTTCAGTCGTGAAATTCAAATTTTTAGAAGTACATATTTAGTAATTGTTTATTTTCTGGGCTTCTATGAAAGTAAACAATTATTAAAACTCTTTTCACCCCGACCTTTCAAAAAAATGTCTATACCTGAATACAATTTACATAATTATTATTATTGAAAATAATTTTCATTCTGTGAAAAAAGGTTCTCATTCGCTCCGCTGGGAATCGAACCCAGGTCTCCCGATTGCCGGTCAGAGTAATCGCTCCCAGCGGAGCGATTGCCGGTCAGAGTAATTCGCTCCCAGCGGAGCGAATGAGAATCTTTTTTCACAGAATAAAAATTATTTTCAAACATTAAAACTTCATGTTGTCTGAAATGACGCGGAAAATGCTCTGATTTGATGGGTTAATATTGAGTTATACAGTTGAGATCTGATTCACAACCCATAAAAAGTCTCTTCTGATTATAATCTCGTTACCTACCCAAATGATAATTCAGAAATCTTCTAAATATTATTATTATTAATATTATTATCATTATTAATATTATTATTATTATTAATATTATTATTATTATTTATAATTACCTTTAAGATGCTCTGAGAGCTCTAAATTCTTCTTTAAATGCAAGAATGACTTTTGTTTGTCATATGGAAATGAAATGTCCTAATACCCATCTTCAAATTTATAAAAGTTCGATTTTTTCTGCCTTTTTAATTAGAAAAACCACTCTAAGACAATATTGCATATCATCATACTATCAATTAATAATTCACTAAGTTGGGGGAATTTTACCAAGACTTCCTATCCCTGTTCTAAATTATATTTTAATTTCCACATTGAAATTAATAAAATTTAAAACCCTGATCTGAAATTAAAAAAGTGATTTTCGAAATTTAAGGGTATACATTTCTAGAATCACCATATTATTTGTCTTACAAACAAAATAGAAGTTAATAAATCAATATGCAATATTGATAAATCATATACAATATTAAATATTGAATATATCAATGGAAAAAATTCCCTAATTTCTTTTTGATAATCCACCATTATTAGAGAAAATATTTCTCGAAATGGTCATTAATTCTGCAAGTTTCTTTTGACTAAAATAGGGGAGACCATGACACAGTAGATAACACAATCTACAAACATAAATTAATTTCCAATAAGTATTTTATACAAATTAATTAATTTTAATTAAGCATTATGTACTGTTGATTTTTTATTACTCTTTGTGGTCCCCCCTGTCTTTTTTAAGCTGCAAATTGATGAAACAGATAAGCAGAAGGTACCCGGATGGGAACCAATCTGGTGTCTCCAGTGCTTTCCTTAATGATGTAATATTCACGTCCATTAATATTGTACTTTTTGGAGAACTTGTGCTCCTGAATCGTTTGATAAAAGGGTGGCGGGCTCCTTTTGAAAACATCCTGTGGAGTATCCGGTGGACTGTATGTGGGCGATATGGGCGTCTTAATTTGTCGTCTAAAGGGACAGACACAGGTGTTTTTGTCGCAGCAGAATTTTTGGATGCAGGCAAAAATTCCTTCAAGGACGAAAACAATTGCTGCTGCTGAATAACCACAGCCAACAATTTTGAACATCAGCATCAGATCAGCCACCCGAAGTCGTTTTTCCTTCGTGGGGAGGTTTGGAGGACAAAAGGGCACCAAAGGTACGTCCTCTTTTTTCATATGCTTGATTAGACCATTTTCCATCATTTTAATTAATCTGAAAATTAAATTTAAATTAATTAAATTAAATTAAAATTACAGTACCGGCGAGAATTTTGAGACCACCTCTTTTTGTGTTAGTTGCATAAAATCAGATAATTTTGATAATACATAAAGAAATTTTTTTTCAAAATTTTACGAAAGGTGTCAAAATTCTGCGTCTGATGATCTCAGGAAGAAATGCGTTTGTGAATTCTTCAAGGGTATTTGATACATAATGATTTCTTGAATTACCGACCGATTTTTTATTCATATTCAGCGGGTTTATTAAGAGAAAAATGAAAATATAATGCTGAAATTTGAGGAAATAATAAGGAATCGATGTCTGGTGCGTTTCAACTTTTATTTTGAAAAACAATTATTTTAAAAAAAAATTTTTCGGAATAAAATTTTTTTTCGAAATATCAAGGAATTGATGTTTGGTGCGTTTCAACTTTTATTTTGAAAAACAATTCTTTAAAAAAAAAAATTTTCGAAATAAAAACTGAAACGCACTACACATCGATGCCGAAATATATTCTTTATTATTTCCCAGAATTTCAGCATTATCTTTGCATTTTTCTCTTAATAAACCCGCTGAATGTAAATAAAAACTCGGTCGGTAATTCGTGACGTTAATATGTATCACATACCCTTAACAAGATATTGCCAAAAAAGTTCATATTTCAAAGTTTCCTTAAATTTAGAATAACTCCTGAAAAAGTGGAAATTTTTAAGTGTTTCTGGACTCATTTTTAAGGTAAATTAACGTAGAATACGACTATTGTGTCAAGAACATCCTAGTAAAATATCCCTGAATTTTTCCAAAAACTAGACTTGAAACAAGAAAGTCGTAAAAATTTTAAAAATTCTTACACTAGAAAAAAGGATTTTAAAAATTTATGAAAGTGATAATTAGCAATAGTTAACTAAATTTTATAATTATTTAAGGGTATGTGATACATAATGACGTCACGAATTACCGACCGATTTTTTATTTACATTCAGCGGGTTTATTAAGAGAGAAATGCAGATATAATGCTGAAATTTTGGGATGTAATAAAGAATATATTTAGGCATCGATGGCTGGTGCGTTTTAGTTTTCATTTTGAAAAAAAAACAATTTTCAAAAATAATTTTTTTTCCAAAATAAAAACTGAACGCACCGGACATCGATTTCTTTTATTTACTTTATTTAAACATAAAGTTGAAAAAAATGTAAAATTTAAGATATTGTTTCTTTAATAACACGTAATTAATTCAAAATGATTGATGTTATTGTGTAATCGATAAACAAACATTCGCGAAGCATAACTTGAGAGTTAATTATAAATAAATAATTTGTTACTAACAATTGTATTGTTATAAAAAATGTTAGGTGATTTTTGAATGCTTTTGGATATTTATTAAGCGATTTTCGTTTTCAATACAATTTAAAATAATATTCAAACATTAAAAAACAAAAATAAATATATTTATTGTTATAAACAAAGTTTATAAACAAATGTCCAGTTTGAGAAATTTTTGAGTGTTTGAGGTACTTTTTTTTAAAACTTGTTTTGTTCGACTTGCCAGTTATGCTTCAGTAAACTATATTGTTACTTCATAACAACTGTGATTGTTATAAAAAAATTTTATAAAAAAATGTACAGTTTGAGCAATTTTTAAGAGTTTCAGGTACTTTTTTTGTAAACGAGCTTTGCTCAGGAACTATTAGTTGAAGAAAACTAAGATTCTTTTGATATTTATCCTATAATAACACCGAACTATATTAATGCAATATTGGCAAGCCCAACAAAGCACATTTACAAAAAAAGTACCTGAAACTCTTAAAAATTGCTCAAACACTGCATTTGTTTATAAAATTTGTTTAAACAATAAGAAATATATTTATTTTTGTTTCTGATTGTTTGAATATTACTTTAAATTGGATTCAAAACGAAAATCACTTAATAAATATCCAAAATCATTCAAAAATCACCTAAAATTGTTTATAACAATACAATTGTTAATATCAAATTATTTATTCACAATAAACTATCAAGTTATACTTCGCGAACGTTTATTTATCGATTACACACTAATATCAATCATTTTGAATTAATTACGTGTTATTAAAGCAACAATATCTTAAATTTTCCAATTTCTTAACTTTATTTTTAAATAAAGTAAATAAAAGAAATTTTTTTAAAAATCAAACTCCAGGAATCTCTTAAGAATTTAGATAGCTTTAGTTTCTAAAAAAAGCCTTTTAAATCGATTGAAAATTGTAGCTGGAATCGTATTTTGAACATTTTTTCGTCATTTTGCCCCACTGTGCGCCGCTTCGCCGCCGCCGAAAATTCAGAACGGCGTCATGCCGGCGCGCCGCCAACCGCCCATCAAATTTATGCATTTCATTATTATTAGATTTGAAAATTACGCCCTTTTAAAGCTAAATGAATAATTATTTTAAAAAGGTAACTATGAATTTGTACTATTTATTTACTCAGTAATTTTTCAATATAACAATTCAACAATTGACCCTCACTTATTTTATACTTACAAGAGTTAAACATCAAGTTGACTATAAATATTGACTTTTTCATAAAATATAAGGCATTGGTATGTAAATTTAGGGAATTAGAAGATTTTTTTTAAAAAGAAAACTATATTAAAATCTTAATTGTTTTAATTTACTTACATAGAACTATAGACATAAAATTATATATATATATATCATACTCAAATTGTATGCTCAAAAATTGACGAAAATGACTTTTAAATAATATTTAAATACGTTACCTCTGAATTGAAAATTGTATAATGAAGTGTCTTAAAAATTCTTTATAGATACATATACTTTTATTTTGAAAAAAAAAAAATTGTTGAAAAACAATTTTTTTTTCAAAATAAAAATTGAAACGCACCAAACATCGATTCCTTGATATATTCCTTATTCCTCCTTATATTCCTTATTCCAAAATTTAGCATTATAGTTGCATTTCTCTCTTAATCAACCCGCTGAATATAAATAAAATAATTCGTGACATCGTTATGTATCAAATATCCTTAATAGGATGCTCATGAAAAATTTGAAAAAAAAGCCAAAAAGGGGAGACCATTAATTATGCATTAATTATTAATTATTATTATTATTAATAATTAAATTTATTAATTAATTAAATTATTGTATTAATTAATTAATTATATTAATTATTATTTAATTAATTTTATTAATTATGAATTAATTAATTGTATTAATTATAAACTAATTAACTGTATTAATTATAAATTAATTAATTGTATTATTTATTTATTAATTAATTGTATTAATTATTTATTAATTAATTGTCTTAATTATTTATTATTATCCAGTCTTGTAATTTGATTTCCCCTATAAAAAGTAATATTAATAATTAATAAATATAATAAATAATATTACTCTTTGTTTATGATTGCAAGGATGGAGGAGTTTTTAGGAAAACCAAAAGCTCTTTCCATCATGAAGAGAGGCTTGGGTGCTACGATGAAGCTGCAACGTCGAGGTTCTGGAATTCCATTTCTTGTCTTGTTTCGAAAGTCCTCATAGATCAACATCCTAGCAAGTTGCATTTCAGTCATGAAGCCTTTTTCTGTAAAGAAAAAAAAAATTAAGCAAAAATTTTAATTAAAAGGTTGAGTAATTTATTGATTAGATTTAGGGGAGACCAGTATACAATGGATAACTCAATTTGGATACGCTAATAATTAATAGAAATTAATAATTATGTACAAAATAATTTTCATTAATTATTATCCAGTCTAAATTGTTTTCTAATAATTTTTCATTAATAATAATCAATAGAAATTAATTATCATATATCAAATAATTTAATTATTTTCTATTCTAAATTGTTATCCATTGTAGAATGGTTTTCCCCTGAAGTAAATATCTAGATATAGTATTAAATTTCTCCAGCAAGATGGAGATTTGGAAATTATTATTTTAAATTAAAAAACATGGAAATTTGGAAATTATTATTTTAAATTAAAAAACATGGAAATTTGGAAATTATTATTTTAAATTAAAAAACATTTTTCAAAATACGGACTGGTAGATCTGATTCGTTTAAGCAGGTCTTCTCCAGTTATGTCGTATTGTGTGATGTACTCGCCATACCTCCAATTAGCTGCATTCTTTAAACTGGTGAATGCCTTGAAGTCCTGAAATATAAGCGATTTGTATTTATTTATTCATTAATATTAATATAAATTAATTGATATTAATATTAATTCATTATTGAATTTATCAATACATTAATAATTATTAGGTAAGTAAACTAATGCTAAATAAATAATTATTAGGTAAGTAAATTAAAGCTAAATAAATTATTATTAGGTAAGTAAATTAATGCTAAATAAAGAATTATTAGGTAAGTAAATTAATGCTAAATAAATAATTATTAAATTAATTATTAATATATTAATTGAGTAATGGATTTAATTTTAATAGTCTTACGTTCTCTATTGCACTTTCGACAGCTCGACCCTTCATGGCAAACCAGTTGTAACCATAAGCCACATCATCAAGTGTATTTATGCCCAATGTATAAAAAGATAAGGTCAAAAAAGCTGTGAGGTTCGCTGTATAAAATGACGACAAAATCGTCACAAAGATCCACCACGATGCAAAAAGCAGTCGTGTGCAGTCTAAAAATATAAAAAAATTTAATAAAAGATTTTTAATTAAATTTTCGAATCGGAAAAAAATAAAACATTTTTTTAAAGATTTTTAATTTTGTGAGAAAATATCCTCTTGCACTCTGCAAGAGGGCACTTTATAAATCTAATTATACAATTTACCAAAAAATAGAGAAATAGTTTTTGAAATAGGGGAAACCATCTTACAATAAAATAATAATAATAAACCAAAAAATAGAAAAATAGTTTTTGAAATAGGGGAAACCATCTTACAATGAAACAAAGAATAATTTATTAGAATTAATATTACACATAAACTACTGATATTTTTATCTACTTTAAGTGGTCTCCCCTATCCCAAGAAATATATAATTAACAATTATACTTATTTTAAATATTTTAAAAATTTTTAATAAATTTAAAATATCGCACCTCCATGTGGAGCTCTAGTTGTCCCCTGTTTTAGCAAAGCTCCGTAAACGAACCATATGCAACGTAGGAAAGTGTACCTCCACATTTCGTCATCTTTTTTAAATAGATGTCTGAATAAAGAAATTTTTTATTTTAATAAAATAACTTATTTTTATTTGGGATAAAATAATTCTAATAACAATTTGATAAATTAAAAAAGTAGAAGAAATTTGAAAAATAACTACAAAAAAATTAGAGAAGGAAAAAAGAAACTAGATAAGAAAAAAATCAATTAGATAAGAAAAACAGAAATTAGATAAGATAAAAGTTACATAGGATAGACTATCGCACAGTGGATAACAGAGCCTAGAGTAGATAATAATTTCAAGTATGTAATAATTTTATAAAAATTATTAATTTCTTTTGTTATCTCCTGATGATTTTTTATCTGGTGTACCATAGTCTCCTATAATAAATATTAAAATAAAAATAAAAATTTAAATTTCGATTAAATTTCACATTTGTTTGTTTTTAAAAATAATTTTTTTTTTAAATACCGGAGCTGAACCGAGATCCAAACTGATGGGCCAACGACGAGGAGAGCTGCGAGGATCGAGTACCAAACTTGAGTGTCATAAGGGGCAAAAAGACCCGATCCTGATGATGATCCTGCAGGTCTTCTTAATAAAAAGGTCATTTCCATTTCGTCTATTACTGAACTATAATTTACGAAATCTCTCACTTTGGGCATTATTGGTAAAAATGCGACTGCCATGTCCACTTCCTATATTTATTAAAAATTAATTAATTCATCCTTTTGAATTTTCGATAATTTTTTTTCTTTAAATTATATATCTTTTATTTTTATAATTTATTCTTTTTTTATTCTATTTTTATAATATTATTCTTTATAATAATTATTATAATAATCATAATAATCATAATAGTATTTTTTTTTTTTTTTTTTTGGCAAGTGAACAACAATATATTATTTTGAAGTAAAATTACAAAAATTGTTATTTGTTATTGAAAGGAAATTATACAAAAAATACAAAGTAATACAAAAGTAATTATAAAATTAAAGTTACAAATTACTGAAAATATAATAATCATAATAATTATGTATAATAATTATTCTTTATTATAATAATATTATATTTATAATATTATTATTATATTAATATTATAATAATATTATTATTTAACAAATAGTTTTAAGAACTAAAAAATTAACATTTGTTAGTTTTAAAAACTAGCAAATGTTTTAAAAAGGTTTTTTAAAAAAATAATTAAGAAATAGTCGAATATTCTTTCAATTTTTTGGCAAACACTGGAAAAAAGAAAAAAACTGGAATAATTAGAAAATATAAAAAAATAATAAAAAATTGGATCAGAAAAATGAAAAACAAAGCTGAAAACATTAAGTCAAAAAATCAATAAGGGAAACTACGTTTTTATGAAAAAGTTCTCAAGTCTAAAACCTTTCATTCAATCGATAACTTTGGCTCGGAAAAAGAAGGTCGACCCAATTTTTCTTTTTTTCCAGAATTTGTTTGCAAAGCTTGCATCAACTTTAAATGTTCAAACATATTACGATATATAAGAAATTAAATTAAAGACAATTTATTTATTTTTTAAATACAAATTTAAAAAATAATTTCCAAAAAAATCGACAATAATTGTTTTTTTTTTAATTCGAAAATTAAAATACAATTCAAAATTTTTTGGTTTAAATATCTCACGTGTTTGACCAGCATGCCCACGATTCCCGTATTCTGATTTCCAAGGATTTCACTTTTAGGGGGAACAATTTTATAAGTGAAGTTCAACTTTGATCTTAACATTTCCAAAATTTGAAAAGCATAGCCCACTCCAATGGCAACACCATTTCGATATCGAATTCCCGAATAAGGAGGATCCTGTAGAAAATTAAAAAATTGGAGAATTTCAGAAATTTATTGAGTTCATAAGAAAATATTTTTCATTCTTTGGAAATTTGAATTACATCATCATCAATATTTTTCATTCTTTGGAAATTTGAATTACATCAGTGCGTTTCCGAAAAGTTAAATGACTAAAACAAAAGCTTGACTTTTGGTAATAAAAAGGAAGCAGTGGATAGAAAAAATTCGTCAGTAGATAATAATTAAATTTAAATTGAAAAAGAAACATAAAATAATTAATGTATTTATTTTTTATTTTTAATAAATTAATTTAATCACAATTACTATCTTATTGTGATTAGATTGTATTATCCAGTCTACCATGATATCTCCCAGTTTTTTACAAATTTTTCTGTCCAAACAAAGACAAACAATTTTTTCCCCGATAATTAATTTTAATAAGAAACTCCCTTTAAAAAAAAAAGAATTTATAGCCACACATTTTTTTAGAAAAAACTTACCTCCCAAGTCGTAATCCGAATTTCGTGAGGCATAGTCGGTTTCATAACTGATAAAACCGTGGATTCATTCATGTTCATCACGAATTACTTTTCGCTCAAAGATTTTCGAATTAGATTTTTTTACAATCACATATTGTTTCCATTTTACAAAACATTTTCTTAAATTAATTCTTCTTCTCTTTCCCGTTAATCACTCAATCACAATTATGCCACAAATCACCGTTACGAAAAATTCCAGGCATGTTTAAAAACTCTTGTTCATACTTCCTCTTTTTATTTCTCGTAGTCTTTTTCATACTTTCAGCTTTTTTTCAAAACAGGAATAATAATAAAAGAAAGTTACGAAAGAGAGAAAAAAATAGATAAAGAAAAGAATAAAATTAAAAAACACAATATAAAGATCAGAAATCCTGAAGCAAACAAAATAGAGAAACAGTTTAAAGAATAAATAAATAAGAAAAAATTAAAAGGTAAATCAAATATATTACGCGTTCCCTCCACTTTGAACGAAAAATTCCCCTCCCCCGAAATTGTCTAAAATTTAAAAAAAAGATAAATTAACTTCAAAAAGTTGATGTCCACTTTTAAATCCAAGAAGGAAACTCCTTTTGAAAATTCTTCTCCTAACTTCCCTTTTTTTTCTTCAGAAAAACCCTTCTTCTTCAAAACCCTTTACTTCTTTTCATAAGAAAATGTTCATTCTTTTTTTAAAATTGCTTAAACTATTTAAAGAATATTTTATTATTTTTTTTAGGTGAAAAAAACTATTTTCACAGTTTTCAAGGACGAATTGGGGAACAGGGGGTGGGTGGCAAGTTAACAGGTTGAACTCTGAGTTGGGTATGTCTTTCTGGTGCTGAGGCTCAGGATGCGAAGCCCACAGGTGCCCCTATTCCAGGGGACGTGACGAGATGTCAGGTGAATCGATACTGACACTTGTTTCCATTACATATCCACATAACAATTCAGGGTGTCCCCACATTTCACATTTGTATGTGTACAAATAGACCAATCAGACCATGTGCACTTATGGTTACCTGTCTATACGTATAAAAAAATTATATACCACATTTTAGTTGCTCAAGCAATTACTCTGCCCACATAGAGAATAAAAAATGCCACCCCAAGACTTCTTCACCTATATTGAAGAAGGAAAAACAAATATTTAAGTATTTTTGCCAGAGGGTCAAAGGAAGAGAAATTATGGACAATCGTATTAATGAATCTAATTTACGTCACTCACTCCAGATATGGATATAACGATCTTCACCTTTGCTGAAAATTCTGTCAATGACTTAAAAGAAACACAAAAAAAATTAAAATTTTTTAAGTTCATTAATAATTTATTTTAGGGGATCCTGCGGGAATCGTATAAAAACATAATTAATTACCACTTTTGAAAATATTATATTAGTCAATATATATTCGAAAAGTGCAAATATATACTTTACTGGGAAAAAATTCGAAGTAATAGAAAATATAATTTTTTCCAACTTTACTATTCAAAAATCGTCGGATTTTAATAATTAAGGGTTTATTTGGTTCATTATGTAATTATCTAAGATTTCACCACAGGAATAATTTTAATAAATAATTATTCTTAAGGATACAGCTATTTGTTTATATTATGAGAAACTTTCAAAATTAAACAAATAGCTGTATTTTTAGGATAATTATTTTTAAAATCATTCCTGTGGTGAAGTCTTAGACGAATGCATAATGAACCAAATAAACCCTTAATCATTGAAATTCGACGATTTTTGAAGAATAAAGTTGGAAAAAACTATTTTAAATTTCGACCTACAGCAATCAGACAGTAATTGCTATTAAAAATGATATTTTCTATGACTTTAAACTTTTTCCAGTGAAGTATATATTTGCTTTTTCCAAAATGCATTGACTAATAGAGATACTATTTTGAAAAGTGGTAATTAATTTTTTATACTTTATATCAAAAGTGGTAATTAATTTTTTATACGTTTTCCCCACTCCCGCATGATTCTCCTTAGATCCCATATTTTCAGTCAAATTAAAAAAATGTCTGGTTAAAATAACCAGAATTTTGATTAAGTATGTCCTTACCAGTTTTTCTGGTTAGAGTAACCATAATTTTAGTTGTTTTAACCATAATTTCTCAAATTTTTAACCTAATAGAGATACTATTTTCAAAAGTAGTAATTAATTAAACTTTTATACGTTTACCTCACCCCCGCATGTTTCCCCTTTAAATCTCCTTAAAATTTAAACTTTAAATCCCATATTTTCAGTCAAGTCAAAAAAATGTCTGGTTAAACGAACCAGAATTTTGATTAAGTATGTCCTTACCAGTTTTTCTAGTTAAAGTAACCAGAATTTTAGTTGTTTTAACCATAATTTCTTTAATTTTTAATCATAACTTCATTTCTTTGAAAAAATGTTAAGGGAAAATTATGGTTATTTTAACCAAAATTTCTTTTAGTGGATCGGGAGTCATCTGTTAAAGTACAGAAAATTTTTTCTGTGATATTTAGAGAAATTTCAATAACAACAATGGATGGTTCCTATAAATTTTACAGAGATTCCTGAAAATTTACAGAAATATTCTGATTAACAGAATATTTCAGAATATGATTACATAAATTCGGATTAACAAAATTCTAATATTTTTAAAAAATGCGAACCTGACAGATTTTTTTTGATATTTTTTTTTAATTGTTCTCATAAAGTTTCTCAGAGCGCTCTTTAAAATTAAATAAAAAATTGATGGGATTTTCAAATATCTCGGAAATTATTTATTTACAGAATTTGCTTTTCATCAAAAATAAAAAATTATGGTTTAAATAAAAAATTTAAATTAATTCTTGAATATTTAAGTTAAGCAAGGTGATGACTGAAAATTCCAACTAAAAAAATTTCCGACGCTACAAACAGAGAGCTATAAAATTCCCAAAATAAAAAATTGCCGAAAATAGTACATTTCGATACGTGTGTGAGAGGTGATTATTTAGCGCACGAGACGTTTTTCGCACGAGCGAAGCG
>JBAGKK010503045.1:0-14622 GCA_037177015.1 Euceroptres primus | reverse complement strand
ATATTGCTAAGCATTCTAAGAAAAGATTCAAAAACTTCAATTGAATATTTGACCACTGTCCATCCCTGTTTCAAGTACTTTTTTCAGATATTTTTTTGCGGCATTTCTTGAGACATTTTTCTTTTGAGGCATTTCTTTCACTTTCTGAATTACTAGGAGTCGTTTTGATACGCGAAGGTTTTCCATAAAATAATCATATTTTTGATGTGTAAACATCTTAGCTCTCGGTAGGGGCTACTCTCGGTAGGGGCTACGGGACACTTCGAGCGTCGCGTAAGCGTCACGATGTACTGCGCTGTATCGATGAGACTGCGTAATGTTGTGGAGGGGTTCTCACGTACATAAACAAACCTTGACACAACCATGGTAGCTGAAAAAGTTACTGAACAATTAAACGAATCCACCTAGAGTTCTCGTGCAGCGTTCTCGTGAAACGTTTAATGTATCGTTTAATTTATCATTAATATATCACAGCTGCTAAAAAAGTGAGTGATCTTTAGGGGATGTATACAAAAACGGTAATTATCAATTCAAGTTGATAATAATAAAAGAATAATAAGAAAGAAGTAAAAAATTTTAACACTAATAAATAATGTATTACTTTGTTTCTTAAAACATTGGTGATAATGTATACGTTTATATTGAACGGAACTAAAATAGAAATATTATAGAATATAAAACGATACTTTAATAACACACTTGTTGGAGGAGAGGCTTGTATAGGTTAGATTTCTCTATCCCTTGCTCCCCCCCCCCCTCTCTCTCTTTATCTATCTATCTCTCTCTTCATACCACTCCGTCAGTCTCTCGCTCGATTATATTATAATACTTATAATAATTAATATAAATAATATTGTAATATATTATATTCTGTATTTAAAAAATAGAGAGATTCGCGATCACGAAAAAGGACAGCGATAGATACAACTACAGCGGTTTAAGTAGCACAGCAACACAATAGGCCCATAACAATTGAAGCGGTAGGAATTGAGGAATATACAGAACAATTGATGCAACGGAATCATTCGCGCGACGGCCGCCGCCGATTGCAATCAACAATTACAATGGTTTGGATAAACACGCTGCAGCGCATGATAAGTCTCATGAAAAGCTTTTTAAAAATAATTTTGGAGCTGTATGCAATGTATGAGAGAAATTATGGTACGAGAAAGATCTTAAACATGACCCTCAGAACGACACGACTATTTTCACAGCCGATTTTCGGCACATCGATATCGAAGTAAGACGAGTTTGCAACACTTGCCATGCTTCTTAGCAAAACGGAAAAATACCGACATTATCCACGTCAAATAGTTTCAAGTAACCCCCACGGCCAGATAATTTTCCGGAGCTTGATTTAGTGACTGAACGCTAGATATCTCCTCGCTTGCCATTAATGATAAAAAGGAGACTTCGACATGGTCATAGTCAGCATGGATTTATGGGCCAAGTTATAAACATTCCAGTTTCAGTTAATAACATGGTCCACCTTTTCACATGAAGCGCAAAGAATACACAAACCAAGTTATCTCTTTGGCTTGGTTCAAAAACGCGTCATCAAGGCTTCGCATCGGTATTTAGTAGATACTCTTCTATAAAAATTCTACAGTATCACAATTAACAAGTCCTTTTTCTCAGCGAACGCATATATTGCTTTGCTCAATGCCATAGGTGAAGATAAAGCTGCAGCCCAGACTCTGATCGACGAACTTGTCTCCGCATCGTTAGCTGATGCATCCAGTCATGAAAAGTTTCAGCGACATTACCATACATTCACGTATTACAAGAAAAATTCATCTACTTGTAGTTTTGAGGCACTATTCATGCCAAGTCTCTCAACAATCATATTTCAACTAATGACAAAAACTGTCCCATGTCGCGCGCCGTTTTCAAAGATTTACAAGCGTATCTGGAAAGCACTTGAAGATAACGATTTCACTGATTTAAACGAGTTCTTCATAGCGAACAAAAAAAATTTTTATGTCTGTACTTGGATATGCTGTGGGCAGGTATAAGGAGACCACGAGTATTTGTTAAACGTGAAACTACAGAAAAATGGATCAACCCATTTAATCCTTTCATACTCAATGTGATGGGTTTAAATATGGACGTCCAGTTCACCATTGAGAAATACTTTTGAGCTTCATATGTAACAGAATACGTGAACAAAATGAATCGAGGCATAAGTAACCTTCAGCGGAAAATTCTTGATAACATGGACGAACATCCTGAATTTGGCATAGTAGAAATAGCAAGAAAATTGAGCGTCGATATGTTGAATTTCGACGAGCTCACCAGTAGAAAAGCTGCTTGGTATTGGACAAAACGTTGGAGATCCGAACGAATGCAAACGCGAAATGGTAACTCTGCATTTGCCTTTCCATGATGAAGAAATCGACATCCTTGCTGACAGAAAATACGTTAAAATTTACTATGACAACGTTGTGCTTATAACGTAACGAAGACATGAGTTCGAATCAAATTTGGAAATTGCTAAAACAATGCAAATATGTTGAGAATTACATGTTGAAGAAGAAAACCAGGATGAAGAAACTGCGGACGAAATTAATCTATTAGTAGCACATGTACGAGACACGGATCCTTTCGCAGATTTTATGGCTACGCTGACGCAGATGCTAATTCAAATTTGAGAAAACGTGACAACGTTATAGACAATACGGACTTCAATCACCTCATGCGCTCGGAGAATCACCTATGGAAGTGTCTACTGTTGCATGCCATTTCGTATCTTATAAACAACGAGACTCAGGAACCATTAAAAATCTTCCCTACAGGTTCTACTAGTTGCGGAAAGACATTCGTTATCAATTTGCTGCAAAAAATTTATAATTAATTCAGCCACACCGATGGATATTGCAATGCATATCTAACTTGTGCTTCAACAGGGAAAGCGATCGGGCGGACACAGACACCATCATTTGATGTTACTCAACAATATCGCAGTTTATTCAAGTACATTCAATGCAAATTAATGGATGAGGTCAGCACGATTTTAGCCGAATTAAACGAAAAAATTTACTCATGTTTAAAGCAGATTGTAAGTTGTACGCCAGTCGGACGTTCAATTCTCGCGTTTGCTGACAAATATAGGAAACAGCGAAATATTGAATGATCTTGAGTTACGCTTAATTGAATCTCGCTTTTTTACTCAAGAAGATGCCGATGAACAATAGCCCAACGGTGTACGATTATTCTTTAGAAATCCTAATCTCAACAATTACAACAAACGAATACTTGAGGCTATCCCATAGAAAGTGTCATCAATAGCAACGGACGTTTTCGTTGGCTACCGGAGCGCCGAGCAACTGGCGCACATTCGACAAGTACTGCACAAGAAAGTCATTTCAAACACTGGGGGCTTGCCTTATGAATTAACACTCGTGATCGGTCGACCTTAAATAATAACGACGAATATAGACGTATCAGATGGCCTCACCAATGGAGCCATAGGCTCTTTGCAATTCATTTAATACCGAAACGAAAATAGCCAACCTAGAGACAACACAGATGATGTTAACAATATTTTAAAAAACAATGCAGTGAAACGCTTGTGGTTACGTTTTCTGGGACATTTTAAAGTTAGGCAAAAAATAATAAGAATATCCGCTAGATATGCTCAAAGAAACAACATGGAAAAGGATTTTGTTCCCATCGCGCGCAAGAATTTTATGATTTACTTCAATAAGAATTGAACTGTAAATGCCAAGTGAAATCATTTTCCTCTCATTCCAGTTGGTGCGCTGACGATTCACAAATCACAAGGAAGCACTTTCGAGCAAGTTGTATATGACAATGAAAAGATATAATATTTTATACGATTTTTGACGGAATAGGGTAATTGGTACAATGATTGGCCCCCTTAAGCAATGATTGGTCACATGTAATCTGTGAATTTAATAAGAGATACACGTTAATAAAACCACTATTGAATAGCGCAGACTGTAGTGATGACAATAATTCACTATTTATTAGTAATTTTATTTGAAAATATTTGTTTGTCAAGTGTATTTTAAAGATTGAGGGATCAATTATACCGATTATCCTACCCTATATTTTTTTCATTTTCTTTTAGAATCATATTTCTTGCTCTTTTATCTCTCATTAAAAAAAAGTTGATGGACACTTGGTGGTGGACACAAACTTGATGGTTTGTGAGTTATACTTGGTGATGGACACAAACTTGATGGTTTGTGAGTTATAAATATTTTAAAAACAGTGGAGTCTATGAGTCGCGTAAGTGCTTCGCTTAGAATACTTTCGTTAATTTGCTTTCAAAGAAAGTAATTGCAGAGATAAAAAATCGATATAATGTAGAATAGTTGGTACATTTCACTGATGGAGCTGGTTCGCCATATAAGAACAAATTTATTTTTATTCATCTTGCTCACTTCGAAAACAACTTCGAAATCAAAGGATAATGGAATTTTTATGCCACTTTCCGTGGAAAAGGGCGTTGTGTTGGATTATCTGGAACACTGAAGCGCACAGCTATAGCAGCGACAATGCGAAGAACCTTTGAAGACATGACAATGACAAGTCGGGAAAGATCATTTAAAGTTGGCCTATAAATTAGTTTATTTTAACTATTACTCGGGGCCAACTTCAAATAGTCTTTAACGAGTTGTCATTCTCATGTCTTCACTTGATAATCAAATTACTACGGCTTCCTTGTTGTACCGGTGGGCTGTCATCGTCATGACAAGAGGAAAATTAATTTTCTCTACCACAAGTGAATATGAGGACTAGAGATGGGTGCTGACCGACCTTCAGATGTAAATTACGGTAAATTTACCAAAATTACTGTAAATTCGCGAATTTGCGGTAAACCCAATAAACCGATTATTGCAGAATATTTTGAATATTTTATATCTGTAATGTTGTAACATTAAAAGTTTACTAGAATAAAAAAACTAAAAAACTTTATAATTTGTGGACGAGCATAATCTATAAAAGAGAATAGTATAGATTGTTTATGTATCGATTCCATCGATATACGTGTATCCACTTTTCGACACTCTTACTTTTATAGCTTTTCTAGGTTATGCTCGACCACAATTCAGACAGGTTTTCAGTTTTTTTTTCATTCTCATTAACTTTTAATGAAGTTTCCTTTGTAGAAATAACTCTACAAATTTACTAAAACGTTACAGATATAAAATATTTATTAACCCTTTGCGGCATAGTGGCATCACCTGATGCTACCTTTTTCTAAACCATTTCTTGTGATTTGAAAGTAGTAATTATTCGATTCAACCAGGGTTTACTGTAGTTTCATGCTCACGCAATGTTACAGAATCAAAATTATGGTGCACAAAGTTTAAAATTTTTCTTAATATGTTAATATTTATAAAAAAATTTTGCAAATCCAAATTGAAAAAATTCAGTTTTGAGAAAAATTTCAGACATATATTTATGAAAATTTACATATTAGTATTTTCAGGTTCGCTGATCACGAATCTGGACAAAGATTTTGAAAATTTAAAAATGGCGGATTCAATATGGCGGTAAAAAATTAAAATATTGCTGAATTTTGCTTAAAATGGTCACTAAAGGGTTTTCGGAGTCGCTGATCACGAATCTGAATTCAGGTTTTAAAAATTTTTAAATGGTTTATCCGAAATGGCGGCCAAAATTGAAATATTACTAAATTTCGCTTGAAAATGTATGTGAGCCCGGAGATACGAACAAGGTCGTGGCGATTATCATCTCTACTGTTACTTCTTTTTCTTTTTCAATTTTTAATTTTTTTATTAATTTTCGCAGTTTTTATTTTTCTTACTTTCTCAATTTTTAATTTTTTTTATCTTTTTTAATTTTTCTCATCTCTTCAACATTTCAAAAATGATATTTCGAGAAGCAATTTCTTTCTAATTGTAAACATAAGGGTACGTTGCATGTGTAACATATGCATCGTGTCCGACTAGTATTCTTTTTTGTACTGCAAAGCGCACATCCTCTCTGAGATGCATTGTATGTGGGCATATGAGCAGACTGAGAGCGTCTTTTTGCAATAGACACTTGCGGTTTGTGTGAACCGACAAGTAAAGGTTGACGCTTTCTCCCTTTCCTGAAAGGATTCTTACGAGAAACTAATTAATCTACTAGTAACAATCGAAAAAGTTTCAATGTCACAGTCTTATCAGTGTTTATTTTTGTGAATATGATAAATGAATTTGTAATGGCTAGATCAGCAAAATGCCAAAATTGTCTATGCCACCACTTTTTCGACTTTCGATCAATTTTATATCTAGATAACGAGCAATCAGCGTTATCCACAAAGCACATATATTTGTTGTAATCAGAGCATATAATTGGACAATTTACTTTTACCAGTGTGCCATCTTTCTGCCTTCGATGTTCAGTTGTCACTTTAGATGGATCATGATAATTTGATAGAAAGCAAACACCTTTCCTATTAATCCATTTGACCCAACGAATGCCAGTTTTAGATGTGCGAAAGTCGTAATCTCCATGTTTCATTTGCTTGTCAGCTATTACAGATTTTAATAACCTAGTACGATTAGAACGTGCAGTTCCACAAGCAAATATTATGTCGTTTTTAAGCGAAATTAACAGATCAACACTATTAAGAAAATTGTCAAAATAAACATGATAATACTTGCCAACAACATCACGCGTCAAATCCTTGACAACTCGTGCTCCTAATTGTTTCTCAGAACTCTCCTTTTCACCGGTGTAGATTCATCTGCGCGAACCCAACATTTATATCCCCGTTTTATTGGTTTTGCTGGCAATTATTGCTTTAGGCTACTTCGACCTTTGAATTTGATCATAGATTCATCGACAGACTGATACTTGCCTGGTTTCCAGTATGTTTGGAAAGTTTCTTGAAGTGCATCTAGTAGGGGCTTAATTTATATAATTTATCGTAATTCGCTTCACCTTTCTTAGGTTCTGAGCTGTTATCAAAAATATGTAAATTACCTAAAATGAATCTAAAACGAACAACAGGCATTAACGAACTTATTAATGGATCGTTCAATTTTGGATCAGACGTCCAATAATCACGGTATGAGGGCAATTTTTTTATTCCCATCAGGATTTTGATACCTAAAAAAGTCAGTAACTCTTTTTTTGTTATTGGTTGCTCATTCCGAGTTTCATTTTGTATGTAAATATTTATTTGCTGAACTATTACCTCTAAAATATGGTCAGGAGAAAGACATAAAAATGTCCAATGGAGATTTTATATCATCCGAGATATTTGGCCCGGAATCAGCAGTCAATGGACTGTCTGTTCTCTTTTTCCCTTCTTTCTTCAATTCTTCATTGCTAGATGATTCTCCTTTATTTTCATCTGAATTATTGCTATGTTGATCTTCTACAAATTCATCTTCTATTTCCATATTTAGATCACACTCATCGATATGTAAATCAGCAAGTCCATCTACAGATTCTGCATCACTAGGAATGTCCGTTTCTATTTTTTTTAGACGAAGTATGATAATTTATAAATATTCAAAGCGATATTTGCTAGCTATTTTCATAATGACAATTTAAAAAAAGTATTTTTGATACTGCAGGATCTATATAAGTTTTGTGGAAAATTTATATTACTTATAAGGCTTCTGAGTGTATTCGTATAGTGATTACTGAGAAATCACCGAGCGTAACGGACACTTCATGAAGACGATTCCAGGTATTAAGATGAATCTCAGGTTGATATCAATTCTGTTCTCTTTGAGGTCCTTGAAAAACAAATGACGATTGTTACAATCGTTTTCTGCTTTGGTTCATACGCTACAAACAAACGCCGATTGCTGCGATCGTTTTCTGTTTTGAAGTATACGCGACAAACAAATGACGATTGCTGCGATCGTTTTCTGTTTTAGTGCATACGCGACAAACAAATGACGATTGCAGCGATCGTTTTCTGTTTTGATGTATACGCGACAAACAAATGAATGCTGCGCCATGCTCTTTATCAGAAAACGCTTAAAAAAACACTCGGGGGGTTTTTAGATTCAATTATCATGAGTCTGGCGTCAGAGTTTATACAAAGTGCCACTGATGGAGTAGAGCTGTGGCATTTGTTTGTCGCGTATGCACAAAACAAGAAAACGCTTGCAGCCATCGTCATTTGTTTGTCGCATATGCACCACAACAAAAAATGATCGCAGCAATTGTCATTTGTTTGTTGCGTATGCACCAAAACAGAAAACGATCGCAGCAATCCTCATTTGTTTGTTGCGTATGCACCAAAGCAGAAAACGATCGTAAAAATCGTCATTTGTTTGTCAAGGACCCCAAAGGAAACAGAATTTATATCAACCTGATCGTCTTCATAAAGTGTCCTTTGCTCTCGGTGATTTCTCAGTAATCACTTTACGGATACATTCAGAAGCCTTATAAGTAATATAAATTTTCCACAAAAATTATATTGATCCTGCAGTATCAAAAATACTATTTTAAAATTATCATTATTAAAATAACTAGCAGATATCGCTTTGAATATTTATAAATTGTCATACTTAGTCTCATAAAAAATGGAAGCGGACATTCCTAGTGATGCAGAATCTGTAGAAGGAATTGCTGATTCAGATATCGATGAAGATGATCTAAATATGGAAATAGAAGATGAGTTTGTAGAAGACCAACATAATAATATTTCAGATAAAGATGAAGGAGAATCGTCTAGCAATGAAGAATGGAAGAAAGAAGCGAAAAAGTGAGCAGACAATCACTGCTGATTTCGGGCCAAATATCTCGGATGATATAAAATCTCAATTTTATGACTTTTTCCTGATCATATTTTAGATGTAATAGTGCAGCAATCAAATATTTACATACAAAACAAAACTCGGAATGAGCAACTAATAACAGAAGAAGAGTTACTGATTTTTTTAGGTATCAATATCCTAATAGTGATAAAAAAATTGCCCTCATACCGTGATTATTGGTCGTCTAATACAAAATTAAACGATCCATTCATAAGTTCGTTGATGCCTGTTGTTCGTTTTGTGTTTATTTTAGGTAATTTACATATTTCTGATAACAGCTCAGAACCTAAGAATGATGAACCGAATTACGATAAATTATATAAATTAAAGCCCCTCCTGGATGCACTTCTAGAAACTTTCAAAACATACTGGAAACCAGGAAAGTATCAGTCTGTCGATGAATCTATGATTAAATTCGAAGGTCGAAGTAACCTAAAGCAATATTTTCGAGCAAAACCAATAAAACGGGGATATAAATGTTGGGTTCGCGCAGATAAGTCAAGTTACGTGTGTGAATTCCAAGTCTACACCGGTAAAAAGGAAAGTTCTGCGAAACAGTCAGGAGCACGAGTTGTCAGGGATTTAACGCGGTATTCGTTGGATCAAATGGATGGAGAAAAAAGGTGTTTGCTTTCTATCAAATTATCATGATCCATCGGAAATGAGAACTGTACATCGAATGCACAAAGATCGCACACAGGTGAAAGTAAATTGTCCAATTTGTATGCTCTGATTACAACAAATATATGGGCTTTGTGGATAACGCTGATCGCTTGTTATCTACATATAAAATTGATCGAAAGTCGAAAAAGTGGTGGCATAGACTATTTGGGCATTTTGTGATCTAGCTATTACAAATTCATTTATCATATTCACGAAAATGAACATTGATAAGACTGTGACATTGAAACGTTTTCGATTTTTACTAGTAGATCAATTAGTTTTTTATAAGATTCCTATTAGGAAAGGGAGAAAGTGTCAACCTTTACTTGCCTGTTCACACAAACCACAAGTGTCTGTTGCAAAAAGATGCTCTTAGTCTGCTCATACGCCCACATACAATGCACCTCAAAGACGATGTGTGCTTTGCAGTACAAAAAGGAATACTAGTCGGACACGATGGATATGTAACAAATGCAACGTACCCTTATGTTTACAATCAGCAAGAAATTGCTTCTTGAAATATTATTCGTTAAATGTTGAAGAGATGAGAAAAATTAAAAAAAATACAAAAATTATAAATTGAAAAAGTAAAAAAAATTAAAAATTGGAAAATTTAATTTAAAAAATATAAAATTTAAAAAGAAAGAAAGTTAAAGTAGATATGATAATCGCCACGTCCTCGTTCATATCTCCGGGCTCACAGACAATTTCCAGCGAAATTAAGTAATATTTCAATTTTGGGTCGCCATTTCGGATAAACCATTATAATATTATAATATTTAAATTTTCGGCCCCTATATTGAATCCGCTATTTTGAAATTTTCAAAATCTGAGTTGAGATTCGTGAACAGTGACCTCGAAAACCCCCTTCTACAAATTTTCATTAAAAAACCGTTTATATGAAAAATGTATGCCGGAAAGGGATAAATTGCTATTAATTGGCTTGTAATTTCCGGTTTTGCCTAAATTTGGTAAATTTACTCGTAATGTAGCATTTCAGTTAATACGGAAGATATTTTTATTTTTAATTTAAAAAGCTGTAGCTTCGAGTGCGAATTGTAGAAGTTTCGTCCAACAATTATTGGCTCTTTAAGCCAATTTACTCTTTCCTTATCGCAAAACGCTGATCACATCTATTGACCATATTCTCAGTTGCGTTTGGAAATGAGATTAACAACAATAAAGGAAGAATAATTGAAATTTATTCGAACTCTTCTTATTTTAGTTAACTTTTTTAATCTTGATTATTTTAGTTTCATAAATCCCTCGGATTGTTGGAACTAAATTAATTTTTACTGTGGGTAATACTGAGGCGAGAATGATTGCAAGTTTAACTTTTATTGATTTTAAATCCAGCTTACATTCTGAGAACGTTTTAAATTGCTCAAGAAATTTGGATATTCTCCAGAAGTACTGCTTACAAGGTTGAAAGTCTGGGAATATTAATAAAGTTACTCATTATTATCTTCGAATATTAACAAAACAATTCGATATTGTATTCACGGTCTAATCGGATTTTCTGAGCTAGCTCCCGGACGTGATCAACACAGCCATGTGTCAGTGGCTAAGTATTTTCTAACTGAATACAATGGATTTAATAAATATTGGCAGACAATGTGCTATTTCTGTACTTCACTTAATTCCTCAACCCCCATAGCATTCCGATCCTAACCATTAACAAAATCCACAGGTCTTCAGAACCTTTTATTCTGGCAGTGGATTGCTTGTTTTTAATTTAGTTTCATCTATGTGTGACTTTTGTTTCTCACAGACAACCAATACGCAAGATTAGCTGCAGCCTTGTAACTGATTGTAACGACTTTCATATACATGGACGCCATAGTTACTATAGACCCAGTTGGCTTGTATTGATTATAGATGAATCGCTTAGAAATAAACTTCTGATATTCCACCCAAATGAGTTTCTATAAAGTGGGTTGAAAATTTGGAGTGAACTCAAAATTCGTTTCACCAATTCAGGTAGTTTGGAATTGAACGCCCTTTGTGAGTTAAAAATCAGTTCCTGATATTCCGTCGAAATGAGCTCCCATGAAGTGGGTCGAAGATTCGCAGTAGACTCAAGAATTAATTTCTATAACTAACGCTTGTTTCACGCATCCACAATTTTTTCTTTCAGATCGGTTCTCTTGGTCGTTCGTCCAAATGAGCTCTCAAGAAGTGGGTCGAAGATTTGGATCAAACTTAAAAACCGTCTTATTATTCTGGCTGCTATTGGCAAGTATCACACTGTGTATTTGTTTCACAAATAATAATTGCTGTTGAAAATCGTGGTTTGCGATTCCCAAATTAAGTCAAAAAACTAAATCTGTGATACTTGGCAACTCCTACTGCCTTAAACTTTCCTATCGGGAGGACTGGCAGACGTAAGTTTTCCAAGCTTTTCAAAATAAAGAGCAGCGGGGATTAGGTGCCCTTTCTCGCACCAAACTTCATGAGTCCTTGGATCAATTCTCTGATGTATAAAATAATGCATCTCAACTTACTCAGAGGATTGAAATGTAAGAGAGCGAGACCAGGCAGCAGGTCGTTTTTATAGTTTAGGCCTCTGGCCTCCCTACTACCGATCCCTAATACTTGCGGCGCGTGACGCTTCCTAATTACCTCGGCCTTTGATTTCCTTTCCCAATCGGGTGAGTTTCTCTCTTGCCCTTCGGGCGATTTTACGCGCGATTTTTCCTTTTGCCTGCAAATCTTTGGCGCATTTCCCCCCCCCCCCCAATTCTATTGGTTTTGGTCCTTTTGGCGCTAATTTTTCCCTCCGAATAGTTTTCCTCCCGCCTATTAAGTTTTTGTGTCCGGCTGGAATATTCTCGATGCCTCTTGATTCTTCGTACCGTATCCTCTATTCCTTCCCCCCTTATCTTTAATTTGTTCAAAGTATTCTTTCTATTTCCTTTTCGTTTATCTTTATAATAATTGATATTCAATTATTGAGGGTAATTCTGACCGTCTTAATATAAATACAATAGGTTATAGAGTAAAAGTGAAAAAGTCGTTTCTAAAATTGTAAACTTAGTATTGTATTGTATACACAATTTCTGCAATATAATTCAAGCATCCATTTCATATAAAGAGTTTGGTTTACTGGCTTATAATCGAACATATCGTATATGGTATTGTGAAGTTACACTTCACACTTGTAGATCACACCACTTATTAACAAGTTTACAATTGTAATAATTAATAAATTTGATGTTGCACGCAATTTAAAAGTGAACCACCGATCCTTTAGCCTTCAACCTGTTCCCCTAGTTCGGAACCTTCCGTTCCGTAAACAAAACAGGAGAGCTTTAGTTTTCAGAAAAATGGATTCACTTTGTTTTTTCCTGTTAGAACGTAACAGAGCCCATCCTTTTATTTTGTGCTTCTGCTGTTCCAATCCATCTATTTGGTGCATCAGTTTTACTTTGTGCTTCGGCCAATTGGTAATCGCTCAAAAAGCTATTTGATCTATAAATATGATGAAACCTTACAAAAAACCAAAATCTAAAAACTAAAACTGAACACCTGAAAATTGAGTATTGAAAATCTAAGACATAGCAATCTAAATCTTGAAAAATTGAGAGTTGATTGAAAATTGTGCATTAGGACATTTGAGATCTGAAAGGAGTAAAAGGAACTGCCGATCAGGGCTCTTCTTATTTCTTATATTTACATGTATTGTGAAAAATATGACTCACGTCCGATAAAAGTCCTAATCGAATGGTCATCCGAAGTAAGGCTAAAGAACTATTGGAATCGCTGAAAGTGCAAACAGATTTAAAGGAAAGGAAAGTAGATTCTTTTTTGTATCAGTAGTAAGGTCCACCCTTAATTGTCTCTCAAAAATAATCAGGGGCAGCCAGTAAAGTTTTTTCAGAATCACAAGTCAGAGTCAGAGTTTGATGGCACATTTGCACCAGCAAATTCTACTGTGGTTTCTGAAGGTAGTTCTTTATTCACTTTGGATGTACGCGTTTTATTATCCCTTATTAAGTACGGTAGCATATGCTACCGATAATTCTGTCACAATATCCAAGGACGTGTCAAAATCAAGTATTAATCCTTTTAATAATACCTTAACTCCTTCCCTATCAAAACATTACCACAGTCTGTGTCACAAGAGCAATTCGCGCAAAAGTCAATAAACTCTGTACACTAGGTATAAATCATGGTTATGATCCGATATGGGGGGATTCACTCTAATGCGCAATATATTGAGATGTCACAATTTCTGTAATATTATTCAAGCATCCATTTCATATAAAGAGTTTGGTTTACTGGCTTATAAAAACAAACAAAAAACATGTTCAGAGAAAGGAAAATCTAGATTTTCACTGTTTTCTATACTAGTCAATATCTTTAAAACCAGTTGTTTTATTTTAATCCACTGGTTATCAGTTTGAAGGTTGTTTTATGTAGATTAAGCCCAGAAATTTCCATCATCTTTCGATCACTTTGCTTTAAATGGCAGTAAATTGAAAATAATTTATTTTATTTATGTTTAAAATTGGTTTAAAAATATCAATGTAACAAGAATCGTGTAAAAGAGATAATACGATGATTTTTCCTTGCTTAATAGGGTTATTAATCCTCTTTCGGATCAGAACCATGATTTATACCTAGTGTGCAGTTTTCATTGACTTTTGCGCGACACGCTCTTGTGATATAGACTGTAATTCGGACAACATAATACAATCCGATATGATCATACCAAATAATCAACAAGTCTCTCGCAGAGACGCGTTGCATGTCGTTCCATTGTTCGATGGACGAAGCGTTCCCCTAGCAAACTTTATCGAGGGTTGTGAAGTGGCGAAACAAATGTTACCTCAGGCAGCTGCGGTACAGCAGAATCTAGTAAAAATGATTCGTAGCAAAATAATAGGTAAAATGCGTAAAAGCATCTATGAGATAGCATTCGAGGATGTAGATGAATTAGTTAAAAGGTTAAAAAAGATTTACTTCCCATCAAAAATCGTTTATCAGTTACAGGGGGAGCTCGGAAATATATGTATGTAGGAAAAATAAAGTGAATAAAAAATACGAAAAAATCCTATAGAACAAGAATTAGGGAAATTTCTTATCAAATTTATGACGCGCATAGGGATAAAAGTATTTATTTGTATTTGTATTTATTAAAGAAAAGTCCCTAGGGCTAAATAGCCCTCTAAGGAACAGGATAATACAAGGTCAT
>JBAGKK010503034.1:0-14623 GCA_037177015.1 Euceroptres primus | reverse complement strand
GGACAGAATCAATGAAGCGTGAACGACCATGAAGGTGGTTTTCGGTTCGGGGGCTTTCGATTCGGCGACGAGTGTAGAAGGAGATTTGGAATCAGACGAAAGTGTATCAAACAATTCTTCGTCAAACGATGAATATGTTTCAGATAATGAAGAACTTTTATTATTTAAACCCGAAATTAATAATGATGTAGGTTGGACACAACCTGTCGATAAGCTTGTTCTTTTTGATGACATCAGAAAGAATCCAGAAGTAGTGATAGATGTAGGAAACGATAAATCAGAAATTAGAACTTTATTGGAGTTCAGAACCGCCTTTTAGAGTAGATTACATTGCAAATATTATGACACGTAACCGCTTCAAACAGATTACTGCAATGGTACATCTAAATAATAATGAAAGTAATCTTTCTAGAGATGATCCGAACTACGATAAATTGGGGTCGTTAAGTTAGGCCCGTTATTGAGGATCTAAATGTAGCAATCAGGGAGGTTTATAGGCCTTCGAATCTTGCTGCAGTTGTATCGATGATCCCATTCAAAGGACATTCTTCTCTGAAACAATATGATCCAATGAAGCCTATAAAAAATGAGTACAAAGTTTGGTCTCGTGCAGATACAATGACAGGTTTCGTTTCTAAGTTTGAAGTGTATACAGGGAAATCAAATTCAAATACATCTTCTAATGTTGCATTAGGAGAAAGTGTAGTGTAAACTGGTGCTTTAGTTGCCTTGGATAATTATTTTATAACGGTGCTACTTGTGTCTAACCTTCATAGTAGAGGAATATTTTCTGTTGGTGCTGTAAAGTCAAATTGAAAAGGACTTTCACCCGTAATGAAGGAAAAAAAGAAAATGCAAGGGGTAATTATGAATTCCGAACTCAGGGTGTTATTGTAGCCATCAAACGGATGGATTCCAAACCTGTGACACTTTTGTCATCATCCAATAGTCCAATAGTATTAACGGAAGTTTCGAGAAGGAATAAGGATGGAACAAGACTGAATCTTTCGTGTCCTCTTGCTGTCACACCTTATGAATTAATAATAGGAGCATTTGACAAATTTAATCAACTAAAGGAAAGGTACGCTATCGGTAGACGTTCTCGAAAATGGTGGCAGAGAGTCTTCTATTTTTTGATTGATCTAGTTATTGTCAACTCACACATTATGTATAAAGTCGATCATGGGAGGGATTCCGGTAAAAAACAACTGGAATTTTCGCATTCATTTAGATAAGCAGCTAATTGGAAACTGTTCTTTTCGGAAGCAAATTAGAAGGCCAGAATACTTTTTGTCGAAAAAGCAGAAGGGTGCTTCAAATGATGTAAAAATCGTGAACGTTGGAAACCATATGTCTACAACAAGAGAATCCCGAAAAAGGTGTCGTCTATGTAGTACTAAAGAAAAAGAAGTGCGCACGAAGTTTGCGACGTTCCTCTTTTCTTTGATCCACGTTTCCGAAGATTTCATAAAATATGAGAATCTAAGAGCACCATACGCGGAGCACTGGTGAGAGTCAAGGAGCCTCAAAGTTCAAAAAGCACCTCGATTCGTGAGAGGGAAGGGGATTCACGTTCAAAAAGCACCCCGACTCGTGAGAGGCAAGGGTACTCACGTTCAAAAAGCAGCCCGATTCGTGAGAGGCAAGGAGACTCACGTTCACATAGCACCTCCATTCGTGAGAGGCAAAACAATTCAAGTTCAAGGAGCACATCGTTTTTTAAAAATAAATTTTCTGTTCTTTTTTTATGTCAAAGTTTGTTTTCTGGCATATTAACACTGCTAAGAGTGTTTTTCGATGTATTATGACAACCAGGGATGATATTTCTTCCAGACCTTTTTTTCACACAATTTTGATGTCCTTTAAAAATATATATGAACTGAACATCAATAGAAGTTGAGTTTTAGGCGCATTACTACTGCTGGTGGTGGCTTTTGTCATATTGCTACTGTTAGGGGTATTTTTTCTTTTAGACCCTTTTTTCCATAATTTTGATGTCTTTTCAAAATATATATGAACTGAACATCAATAAAAGTCAAGTTTTAGACGCATTACCACTGCTAGGGGTGACTTTCGGCACATTGTTACTGTTTGGGCTGGTTTTTCTCTTAGACATATTTTGCTCATAATTGTGATGTCCTTTAAAAATATATGAGAATTGAACATCAATAAAAGTCGAGTTTTAGGCGCATTACCACTAAAAAGGGTGGTTTTTGGCGTATTATTACTGTTGGGGGTAGTTTTTCATTCGGACCTCTTTTTCACATATTTTTTATATAATTTCAAAACATATACCTGAGATTACAATGTAAAAAAAGATTTTGCCTAAAAGTTATTCTCACTTTTCATTTTTTCGCAATTTTCGCACTTTTTGACAGGGTGTAAAACTGAAGGGGTGCAGTCCTCATATTCACCAAATTTCATGTTATCAGATGCACCCTTTTTCTTTAAAATGAGACCTTAGACATATCGGCATATGATGCCGATATGTTCATTTTTATGGAAGTTATGATTTTGCAAAGTATGTGAGACGTATATGCCCCATTGACCGTTAAAGCGTTAAATTAATAAAACAATTTTTTAATACTTAATTTCTATTTAGAATTATTATCTAACTATTCGAGAATACTTTCGTACGAAGAAAAACATAAGGAACTGAGAATTTATGATTACTTTTAAAACTATTGAATTGATACAAAGTTTGGAGGTCTAACCAATTTTTTAAAATCCACTGACATATTTAAACATTTTTCAATGCTTGTACAGAGGTCGCATAAAATTCCACCCTCATCCTCAGTTAAGTAGAAATCCTTTTAAATCTTATATGCTAGGAGATTATTATTTTGATTCTCATTGTCATATTAAAAAACTTACCTAAAGTGAGTTGTACCTTTTAACCCCACCATGTGCGAATAGCCCCCACTCTACGGTATATAAAATTGTTTCTCGTTTACGGGACTACATAATATTCCCGAAATATAATTTTAACTACACGTTAAATTACCAAAAATTTGAAATTCCGACAGCCAATATTCCCGAAAATGAAATTTGCCGATACTAAAAATTGATGACATATTAAGTTTTCCGAATGTTGGAATTGCATACAAGATTTTAGATTTACGAATTATAACTCTTTAAATTTTCGACAAATTAAATTCCCGAAACAATAGAATAAAATAAAATTGCCGACAGAATTTTAATTTTCCAAATTCTGAATGCTCACCAGATAAATGTAAACTTTACCTTAGACATCTTCTGCGATGGACTCAGCTTTCCTTCAATTACTCAACAAAGAATCTTCTTAACGTAGCTTACTCGGTTAAAAATCAATCTACCTTCCGAAAGTCCCAGAAAAAGAGTGATGGGAAAAGACACCACCGCCGGAAAAGCGAGGTCCGAGATTTATTCTAACCAATAGGAGACCAGCAAGTCGATCACATGATCTCTCGAGAAAAATCAATACTTTCTCCAGACTCAGAATAATTATGCTACCAAAGGGGGCCCTACGTTTAACTTAGAATCGAGTGTATTATCACGACATCTTTGATAAATTTAGCATAATTTTACTGGCCTTCACTGGGCTTTAACAGATTTTAATAGCATTAGATCCTACACCTCGATTATTAGCATATTTAATCAATTAGCTTATACTACTAAACGCACGGTTCCCAGCACGGTAGGTACACCCTCCAGCTGCAGCTCATCGAGTCCACCCGCTGGCGTCCTCTAGTTGGCTTGGCGGGAGAATATGAACACCACCAGATCTCTCAATTAGTCCTTTTGACAATCCTCGGCCTCTCCTCCTCCCTTTAAAATAGTTGGATTCCTGCTCTGGGAGTTTGATATCGCGAATTCCATTTTCTCTACATCGGCCGGAAAGATAGGTTCACAAAAGTGATGTGTGGAAATCCACCATATCACATCTTATGCCGTAATGAACTACACAAAAAGTTATTTTAAAAAAATTGCGATTTTTTACCTTCGGTGTTTAACTTCAAAACACAAATTTTCATGCAAAGTAATGCTTTTTAAGTAGCGCTTTTAACTTCCATGAGCCTTGGCTCAGACTGGGCGGGGACGCTAACTAATCCTGTTATAGAGTCATATCGATGAAAAGAGCTGAGGTTGCACTTTTACGATCGACTTTTCACTTACTGAACTTGTCAGCTTTTGCAATAACAAAGTTCAAAGACGATGCGCCACCTGTAAATATTGTTTAAAATGAAAAAATAAGAAAAACCTGCCTTCTACAATCGCATAAACTACCGTTATTTGCCTTTCGCTCCTAAGAAAACCAAAATTGTTCAACCTTAAACAAAATTTAAAACTTAGAAAATTTCATTTAGTTTTCAAAATCGATGGGCACCTTTGAGAATTCAAAATATCAAACTAAAGATCGCGCCGAGAGACAGGAAAAACAGAAACAAAAATTTTATTTTTTGTAAAAAAGTTATGAAAGTTTTTATTTAAAATACTCATTTTGGGCCTAAATTCTACGTTTGCATAGGAACTTTGATAAGCTATATGACACTTTGCCAAATTCAAAATGGCAGCTCCAATATGGCAGCTGTATATAACTCAGAATATTCAAATCGGTTTGAAAATGATTACACGGGAGTTTTCGAAGGCGCTGATTACGAATCTGTAACGAGAATACCAAAATACCAAATGGCGGATTTGATATGGCGGATGAACGCTAAACGATCCAGTTTTCAGTAACTCAAATTGCTCAAGTCGGCTTGAAAATGATTACTCGCGGATTTTCGAGGTCGCTGATAACGAATTTGTAATCAGAATACCAAAATACAAAATGGCGGATCCAATATGGCGGATGTCCGCCAAACAATTTAGCTTTCAGTAATTCAAATTTATCAAATCAGCTTGAAAATTATTACTCGGGGATTTTCGAGGTCGCTGATTACGAATCTGTAATGAAAATACCAAGATAAAAAATAGTGGATTTAATATGGTGGATTTACGCCAAGCAATCCAGCTTTCAGTACCTCAAATTGCTCAAATCGGTTAGAAAATGATTAATCGGCCGTTTTCGATTTTATTTATTTTATATATATATATACTTATTTATATATACTTATTATTTATATATACTCATTACGAATCTATAATCAGATTAACAAAAAGAAAATGATTAATTAATTTATTAATAAAATGATTAATTAATTAATTAATAAAATTAACAAAAAGAAAATGATTAATCGGCCGTTTTCGATTTTATTTATTTTATATATATATACTTATTTATATATACTTATTATTTATATATACTCATTACGAATCTATAATCAGATTAACAAAATCAAAAATGGCAGACTCAATATACCAGCTATAATCAGAAAATAAACAAAACATTTGGATTCTTAATGCGCGAACTCCGAACTTCATAATCTCATAAACCGATAACTCCCTGTTTTGAAACTCCAAACTTGGTTTTCGCAAACATTTGTGTGTTGGATTTGTTTCATTTGTTGACTACGAATCAATATTCAGTTTATCTATACCAAATATACAAGTTTTGAACCATCAGGAGTATTGGAGTACCTTTTAATCAATAGCCATTGATCCTTCTCTACTACTCTACTACTCTAGTCAATAGGTCCCTGAAAAGAAGGTTTGACAAAGCTTCAGCAGTCCCACAAATATTAATTCCTAGCCAATAAATCAAGCGAAAACCAAGTTTGGGGTTTCAAAACAGGGAATTATGGGTTTATGAGATTATGGAGTTCGGAGTTGGCGCATTGTGAACCCAAATGTTTTGTTTATTTTCTGATTATAGCTGGCATATTGAATCCGCTATTTTTGACTTTGATAATAATCTGATTATAGATTCGTAATAAGCGACCTCGAAAGCGGCCGAGTAATAATTTCCTAGCCGATTTGAGCAATTTGAGGTACTGAAAGTTGGATTGCTTGGCGTAAATCCGTCATTTTGTATTTTGGTATTCTCATTACAGATTCGTAAGCAGTGACCTCGAATACTCTCGAATAATTATTTTCAAGTCGATTTGAGTCATTTTAGTTAATGAAAGCTGGCTTGCTTGTCGTAAATCCTCCATATTGAATCCGCCATTTGGTATTTTGGTATTCTCGTTACAGATTCGTAATCAGCGTCCTCGAAAACCTCAGAGTAATAATTTCCAAGCTGATTTGATCAATTTGAGTTACTGAAAGATAAATTGCTTGGCGTACATCCGTCTTATTAGATCCGCCACTTTGTATTTTGGTATTTTCATTACAAATTCGTAATCAGCGACCTTGAAAACCTGCCAGTAATAATTTTCAAGCCGATTTGAACAATTTGACTTAGTGAAAGCTGGATTGTTTGGCGTTCGCCCGCCATATTGAATATGCCATTTGGTATTTTGGTATTTTTGTTACAGATTCGTAATCATCGACTTCGAAAACTCCCGTGTAATCATTTTCAAGCCGATTAGAATAATCTGAGTTACTTAACACTGGACATACAGCTGCCATTTTGAATTTGTCAAAGTGTCATATAGCTTATCAAAGTTCCTATGCAAACGTAGAATTTAGGCCCAAAATGAGTATTTTAAATAAAAACTTTCATAACTTTTTTACAAAAAATACAATTTTTGTTTCTGTTTTTCCTGACTATCGGCGCGATATTTAGTCCGCCATTTTGAATTCTCAAATGTGCCCATCGATTTTTAAAACTAGATGAAATTTTCTAAATTTTAAGCCCAAACACGACTGTTTAAAGTTGAACCAATTTTGGACAGCATGGGGATTCGCGTATTTCGGATGCGTTTTAGGCCAAGTCAGAAATACCCTGTATTTCGGGCTTTGCCTGGAATGAATGCAGGCAAACCTAGGTGCACTAAATGTGCTTCAAGCATAGTCGGAAGCTAGTTCTTTTTTCGGGCTATGCATGGCATGAATTGAGGCAAACCTAGGTGTTCTAAATGTGCCGTAGGCAAAGTTAGAAAGCAAAATATTCGCTTGGAATTGTCCAACCTACGAATCCAACGATATCAAAGTTTGTAAACACTGGAATGAAATTGCTGCTTTCCGAGCACATTTCGCAAATCAAAGTTTCTATTATTACGTTGACGTGTGAACACAACAGTGAGTGTGCTGTAGTCGACAAGAGTTCTTGTCTGATAATATAATATTTTGTTTAAAATGAACGAAACCGAAAGTGTAAATGGCTCTTCTCACAATGTGAGTGAGATGATTTTTAACGAAAAATTTATAGATAAGTTGAAAGGCATGAAGAAGTCATGAAATTCACATTTGATTGAATCCGAACAAAGTTATCTTGCCCTTATTGAAGAAGTTGAAGTTGCAAAGAAAGCGAGCAAGGAATGAACTCTACAATACCGCCGCCTAAAACGTTTTGATGTGCTTCGAATTGGAGATGTCAAAAAGTTAATTCTTCCTGTTACAGACAAAACGATAGACGTAAAATATTTTGTTTTGAATGAAGAACTCTTTGACGTAATCCACACTGCTCATCGTGAGTGCGGTCATAGCGGAAGAGACAGAATGATAATGCATCTAGGGGGAAAAAAAGCAAACGTGACAAGAGATGCAATGATTTGTTATTTAGAACTCTGTGAAATATGTGAGAAGAAAAAGAAGCACCCGAGGAAAGGATCAACAGTGAAACCGTTACTTTTTAAAGAAGTAAATTCTCGAGGACAGGTCGACCTTATAGATATGTAAGCCTGTCGCGATGGAGACTATCAATACATCTTCAATTATCAGGATCATCTAACGAACTTCGTCATTCCACGCCCTCTAAAGTCGAAGAGCGGAAGTTGTGCATTCCTTATTGGATGTTTTTTGCGTTTTGGGAGCTCCATCCGTATTGCAATCTGACAACCTTACCGGAAATCTAGACGATATCGTCTAGGCACACATCATCTAGAACTGACCCCTTGCTAGACTCAAAAGGGTCTCATACAGAACAGCTTTATCAGGGTGATTTATGACAGTCAGACCTTTCATTTCGATGAAGGATCGGAGCGTCATAAAACTCTGAGGGGCCTAAGGGTCGCCACTAATCCCCTTTTACAATTCGCAAATTATTTATATTATTTATTCACATAAACATTATACTTAACTTTTACGTCTTCACCTTTTTATATTTCTTCCTTATTATTTATACAGTATATTCTTTTGATGGAAATTCTAAAAATGATAACCGTTTTTAGCTATCTCTTACCGTTTTTGAGATGCTTGATACTTATTCTAATTTTGAATTTTTTTAAACAAATTTTAGATGCTTGTAATCGTAAAAATCCATAGGATATGAATTTTGGAATATTAATTCTCTAATTACAAAACTGCAAAAAAATTTTTATAAATTTTAATCCTCTTTACCTGGCCTACTTTTTTATTGCAGAGTTCGTGAAAAAGGTCCTCGCCTGGGACTTGGTCGGGACTATGACTGTCGTAAAACAGTGACCAGGAATAGAGGATTAAAATCTAAAACTAAAAATTTTGGCAGTTTTGGAATTAGCAAATTGATAGTTAAAAATTCATAATCTACGTATTTTTAAGATTATCTAAAATTTTCCTTAAAAAGTTAAAAATTTCAATATTTTAATTGCGGTGTTATGATTCAAAAATATAATTAATAATAAATATAAATAAGTAAATATTTAAATTTATAAACAAAGTTTAAATGATTAATTCTATTAATTTATCAAATAAATAATAAATTAATAATTAGAATTATTACGTTTAAATTAATTAATTGAATAAATTCAAAAAATATTTTAAAAAAAAATAATATTAATGTTAAGTATCTAATTAAATAAAAGATGTTATTGTTTGTCGGTATACTGGTCAAAAAAATTACTTATTTAATGAAACTTCAAAACGTTTCGCCCTTCAACGAAGGGCCTCTTCAGTCATACAATTATGTATAGCCATATTGGTCCTCAATGAAACAAGTCATAAACAAGATTTTGGAGTAAAAAGATCTTGGAGCAAAACATTGCAAATGATTTTAGCGATGTTGATAATTGCAATGCTAGAAAAGCACATCATTTTCAAACAAGAAGAGATACAATAGGTGTTAGAAATGCGATAAAAGACTTGTGTATTGTTTTGCCATTGTCAGGATGTTAAAATAAAATTAAAATGTGGATGGTACATTACATCATCCTTTCAGATAAGGAACAAGTAACATTACACAGATACGGAACATTAACATAACTACATTTTACCTATTATCGACGCGCGGAGCGCTCCTATTAAGTAACTCCTATGTCCAAACGCTTAGATGGCGCATTTATCAGTCCACTATCCTCAAAATCAGTTTTGCCCTATCGGATGCGCTATCTCCCAACTAATCTCTGACAGGTCAAAACCTGGACTGAGTAGCGTTCCAGAACATGGCGGATAATGCATGGGCAGAACAAACTAGTGCATAGGAGGTTATGAACCCATGTAGGAAGTCGAAAATCATTTTACAAAATGATTAATTAAAGAAAGATATTTGATACGTGATAATTTTTTCATTTGTCAGTAAAAAAAGATAACCTGTGTATATTGTAGTGTACAACAGTATAATAGGTGTATTTTACAAAACTGGAAATATACGACGGGTATATTTGGAAATCTGGAACCGCATTATAAATAAATACATTTATTCTTTATAAATGTGAATAATAATTCCTTGTGAAAATTCAAAAGTCCACGAGAGAAACTATACACGCAAATTGTAAACATTCGACATTGTAAGGTTATGTGGAAGTTTTCAGAAATTTTACTAACCGGTAAAACGCTATATACTCCTCGTCTTCTCCAAGAACGTCGCTTTTTCTTTTTCTCCTACTTTTGCACACACAACACGTGTCTCCTGGCATTCTGCACAATTTTGTAAAATGATTTTCGACTTCCTACATGCACTAGTTTGCTCTGCCCATGCATTAGCCGCCATGTTCTGAAGCGCTACTCAGTTCCCCCGAACCGATTAGTGTATATCCCGCGCGCCTGTTCCGCTTGGTCCTTCTGATTTCATACGTCTATGGGTCAGAATCACAGTCACGTTTCAGGAACGAAATCGCGCAAATTGACACTGAAACATTACTGAACTTTCAGTAACGAACCCCAGTAACGTTGCAGTATCTTTCTATCGGCAGAGTAGGACCAAAAATGTCCGTGCTCCTCTCCCCTCACCGACTTACTTGAGTTCAACGTGGATACGTGGAAATTCATTAAAAATTGAAAATCGATTTTTGGTACAATTCTAATACCTTATCATATTATAATAATATAAAAATCTTCGTCAAAAGAAACACAATGTATTATTTTTAATCATGTTCAAAAAATAATGAGTAATTGTTTCTAGCCCAAAGGTGAGACTTTCACATTTCCCAATGTCTTTGAAACTGAAGATACAAAAAAGGAAAAGTCAGACGAAAAAGAAGAACTAGAACAAATGAAAAAGGGACAGCAAGAATTCTTAAAGACTAACACAAGTAGACCCGGATTACCAGGATGGTACAGCATTTAATTTAAAAAAAAATTACTTATATATTTCAAATTAGGGCCAATAAAGTAATATATAAAATTATATATTGGTGAACTCCACTTTTTTCTTGACGGTATAGTAAGTAATATCTGTCAGATATCCTTAACTCTAATCTTTCTTTCATACTTAGTAGACTAAAATCTAATGTGATATAATTAATTTTTCAAGTATAATTAACCCCTTTGGCACCACGTTTCTGAGTCATAACTTAAGAATTACCACAAAAAGATAATAGACGATTCTAAATATCCAAAATGCTGGGGCGTCAGGCCTTCCTTGGGCCAGAAACTCAAGAGAAACAAAATAAGTCAGATTACTCTCAAAAGATAAAACCAAATTCTAGAGTGCAGTTCCCATAAACCAAAGCAGTTAGAACAGAAACACTATAATTTATCAAAACTAAAATCAACTCAGAAATGTGATGTACCGGAAATTTCCCAATCGGTTAGTTCAGCCCAAAATGTGATAGAGGGGGTAGTTCGCTGAAATTTGAAAAAGGTTTCGACGAGAAATAAACAATATCACCGCAAATAAAATGGAACAATAAAACATTAGTTTATTCAAAGTAATCAATTGAAATTTGTTACTTTGACAATTTAGAGTGTTCAAATGAGGTAAGTGAACAATTTTAAAAGTCAAGAATTACACTTAAAAATCCTGATTTAACGAAATTACATAACGTTCCAAAGTAGGCTACAAAACGATTCAATTAATAATAAAATACAAAAGGGTTCTTACAATATTCAAAAATATTCCAAAATTACAATTTTTAAAATCAAAACCAGGATTCTATACAATAAAAGAGATATACTTATAACTAGTGCTCTTTTTCATTGTTGGTGCTGTAGACTCGCTTTTACTCAAATAAACGGGATTCAACTATGTGGATAAATTCGACTAAAAGGAAATACTCAACACAAAGGGGGTTATTCGACTATGTGGGAATCTTCGACTATGTGGTGGGGGGGGGGCATTCGATAATTAACAAAATACAATAAAAAGAAGGGAATATAGGAACTAATAAGAGGAAAACAATATTCATTAAATCAATTACATGTGCAATAAATTGACTAGAATTACAAAAGTAATGACAGAGAGAATTAATCTCGAAAGAGTCCGAGCACGTCTTCGCGAATCGGAATCGGTTTTAACGCTAGACAGAAAAAAAAGTGGCTTTCTTGGCCGAATATTAAATTATTGCTTTCAGGGCAAACAAAATACGAAAATGGGGGCTCCTTGGCCAAAATCTAAAGGGACTCTATAGTCAAACACAACTCAAAGAGACGACCTGATTCGTGAACCTTAAAAATAGAACCAACCTCGAAATGTATTTCACCTACCGGACTGATCGCTTCACAAAAGTTGAGAAAAATTGAAATCCTTAAGCCGTCTTCCTTAGGGAAACGGGAATTCCTCTTCGCCGTGACAAGTTTATTAAGAATGCTTGACGAAAATCTTTACCTCACTCGAAAATAAATTAGGATGCTTTAGTTTCAAAAGCTAACACGAAAAAGAGGCAGAGCGTGGTTGAGACCGTGTATATGTAGGCTCGACTTTCCGCTAGGCTCGGCGACAACAAACGTGATTGGCTGAAAGCCAGTTGCTCAAAAATCAATATAGAAAATTGACGGGCTATGATAGGGACTATAGATGACGGATGGCGTCAAGGTCGCATGATTTCTAATTCAATCTAAGTTAAGTTAAAATCGAGGTCCTTACTTACCTTAATTGGAACGAGTCTTGGAGCACCGGTTAGCCATCGAAGAATATCCAATAAAATTAAATAAATAATCAAATACCAAAAAATTTTTAATATCTGACACGACGAATGATCGCCAATTGCGTGTTCCAAAAAATACAACATCACACTAATAATGCTATAAATTCTAGTCAACGTGTCAAAAAGTGTAAATGTTACGGAATGCGACATTTTCATTATTACTAATATTTATTATTTTTTTCTCTGTACTCTGCTGAAAATATCCTCAAGGAAATGCTCGTGTTCACCTTGGACAGGATTTAAACGAGGAAATACGCGATAGAGTACCTCTCACATATACAGTATGGACGTTTTCGGAGTAGTCAGTTGTGAGACAGGTGCTCATGAAACATTTGGGCGTTTCCACGAAAAATTTCATTTTTCGGTTGCCGCTTTTTTTAGCTAAATTTATGTATGAAATGTCAGTTGAATGACAAAAATTTATCTACAAATCTCCTAAAATGAAAAAAATACTTAAAAAGTTTTACAAAATGGAAATACACTTTTCAGCTCAAGAAATGTAACGACTGATTATGCTCTGAGAGACTTTTGGTAGAAATAAATGTTAAAGGTGAATTAAAATTTAGTATAATACCGTTTCAAAGTGGGGCAAACGTCTTCGCATATCGAAAATTAATACAGTGGTTTTTAAAAGTTTGAACTATTTTCTTTTGAATAAATGGAAAAGATGTAACACTAACTGAAAAAATCTTTTCAAATTGCCATAGAAAGTATATGAGAATCTGAAATCTACTATATGAACAATTATTCCCCCCGAAAAAGAGGGGGCAAAAAAAATATCTACATGTAAATGCGGATTCATAACCACAACTATTATTTTTTCAACTTTAAATTTAAACCACTTAATGTTTACCGATTTTACTTCTATTGGAGAAATCGTTTCATCATAGACGGAAAAAGGATTTTCTAATATAATCTCTTCAAAAACTTCAAATTTTATTAATAAAACTGACCATTAAAAAAAGCTATTTTTTATCAAAATGAACAAAATTCATGAACTTTGCGAAACTTGTAAACATACTTAAAACTTTATTTTACTTTCAAATTTGTTACCACATATTCTTCATGGATTTAAGAATAAGATTTAAAAATCTGAACTTGATTAATAAATATTTAGTTAGGGAAACTTATGAATTAACAAAATAAAATATTCACCATTTCTCGCTTCGAAGAGTAGTTGAGAACTTTCTCTATTGTACTAAGGCCACGGGTGGTTACGGTGTAATTCTGCATTGAAGAATAACGCCAGGTATATACTGGCAGAAGTTTGAGTGACAGTCTAACACTGACTTACTAAAATTTTGATTGTTCCTAGCAGGCATCAAGGGTTTTTAAAATAAAATAACATTTACAAAAAATTACTTTTTATTACAATAATTTACATGGTCATTTTGAAATATTTACAGATTTTTACAAATTAAAGAGTAAGCGAATAAAACGTGATAATCCATTTCTTGAACAAATTGAGATAATGATTGCTTCTTTATGTTTGCAATATCATAAATTCGAATACCAAACATAATAAGAAATGGTAAATTTACATGATTATAATATGAATAATCAGTAAAATGTGCCTTCACTGAATGTGCATAAATTCATTTTCATTTAGTTAATAACTTCAAGAGACTATTAAATTAAGAATTTTCTTTGCACTTCCTTCATTTTACAGCTTAACTAATTATAATAGCCCAGTTAAAATTTCAGTGTTATCAATAGATTTCAAGCAGCAATATGTCCTTAAATATTAAGAAATTAACTCAATATTTACATAGGAAACAATCATAATCGTTAAATTTATCATTAAAATCGTTTTATTAAGTCATTCTCACAGTGGTAGGATTAAACGTCACAACAGGTGTCCGCCCACCATTGACTATTTCCAAGTTTCATGAATAGGACCGCTCTGCTGTCCCAACTAAGAACATGATAAGTCGCATTTGCTATCAGGGTCACAGTCACCAGTTTTACACGGATTACTGACACATAGTTAACCCTTTTTTTTAGAATGTGACGTCAGGGTAACCTGACCGCCGAGGGTCCCATGCTCGCACGAGTCAGGTCAGCTCACCCTCACACCCTGCTAACATTTTCCCTGGTCCCTTGAATTTTCTGAAAATTTGAGTACGATCTTTGAATGAACGCAGATTTATTGAATGAGGGCGAGGCTCACTTTTCTCACTTTATCTTGCGGTACGTCTCTCTCTCTCTCTCTCTCTCTCGCTCTCTCTCTCTCTCTCTCTTTCTCGAACTAATGGAGTTGTCATTCAAATGTAAAGCTCTTGCAAACACCTGACTTGATTCGACACTTTGTACGAAAA
>JBAGKK010503023.1:0-14625 GCA_037177015.1 Euceroptres primus | reverse complement strand
CAAGGTGAAATACAATTTTTTTTCTTCAGAAACTTGAAGCTGAAGGTTCATTCCACATGTATGTAAAATTTCAGCCCCGTCGCGTATGGAGAACACATACCAAATTCCAATTGTTTCTAAAATTGTTATTAAAAATACGTTTTTTTAACAAATTTCGGTTTTCTGTCTATTTCATTTGAATGGGAAACCATTTATCTACAATCTAGAAAAATTTCACTGGATTATTATTAACCGAATTTGACTGATGCTTTTTGCAAGAAAATAGTGTCCAAATATTTATGTAACAAAATAACAAACAAAACAAGGAATATCAAAAAATCCTCCAAATTACTTTTTGTATGGTCGAATACTTCACCAATATATCATTTATTTCATAATTTGGGTTTTCATAGAAAATTTTGTGATACAGTTGAACTGGTTTGACTCAACTTAAAAAAAAAATGGTTGTACAGTCAGGTTTTATTGTACTGTCAATTATTGCAAAAGAATTTCACGTTTAAAAAGTCAATTTAGGATAGTATTAATTTGTTTCCAAGTAAACAAATGAACGAACCTTAACGTGTGATCCGTCATTTTGTAGATCTCTAAAACCAACAATTTTTTAACTAAACTTTATTCTTGTCAGACAAAAATTTTGTTGCAATAAACATTGCCTCTTTTTTCTACATTCAACGGTTGGTTAAAAATTGAATCGGCGCGCAGATCACTACTCACGCATATATAGGCTTTCTTTTTGTTAAGCTACAAGAATCCAAAGTTATATTCTAGGTATCAGTTGAAAACCGTTTTTGTTTTATAGGGCGACTGGACTATAATACAAGCTTCTCTACTCTTCCAGCTCTCGCTGGGAGAGTAAGTTGTTTCCGTGGCGAAAGCGACAGGAAAACCGTGCGCCAGAACATCATCCCTCTACAAAGCTACGGATCTGGAATCCGTTGCGGAAGCTTTTTGGAAACCGACCGCAAGGCCAACTTTCCCTACACCTACTCTCGGACTAGACCTGTGTCGAAAGCTACCGGTAACAAGACCGTCCACAAGAACATCCTCTAACTATCTTCGGAAACCGTGGCGTAAGCTGCTGGAAACCATGCTCAGGAACCAAATCTCTCATCCACATGCCTCCGAATCAAACTATACTCAAAACTACCTCCAAACGCCTTTATAGTGTTTCTACACTGAGGGGTTATCCTCATACCCGCTCAACCGATATGCTGGAAATTCGACACCAAGACGATTAGCTCATATGGCATTTGTGTATATTTTAAGTAACTCCAGTCCAACTACACTATGCAGAGGTTGAACCACAATGCAGATAACCCCTCAGTGTAGAAAAACTATTACCATCTCGTTCATTTCCTTTCCCGACTATTCTTCGTCGAGTTACAAAGCATCGTAACCCTTCTGTAAAATTCGAACAACATTTTTATCCTTCTAGATCACTATCATTCGTTTCATTTAAAAATCTAAGACGGTGAAGGCTTAGAAAATTGTTTTAAAAAAAGAAATGAACCTTCATTGATTAAAATCCGATCATTTTTTAAATTGCTTTTATAACATTCCTAGAATATGTAAGTAAAATGATTTTTCGAAATTCAAAATCGTTGGGAAGTTACAGACATAGAGCATAACAGGTATTTGGAGCGTGCGATCGAGCGTACGCGTTTTTCTCAAAACTGCATTTTTCAAAATATTCGACACGATATCTCAAAAACTACTGACCTAATTTCGCTCAAATTTTAATGTTATATTCAACAAATCTATAGTTCTTGTCAAAGCTAGAACAATTTTGATATCTGTCGTAGTTTTTTTTTTCAAGCTAAAAAAAGTCGAAAAACATGATGAAAATCGTAACTTCATTTTCAAACGCGTAACAAAAATTCAATTTTCAATATTTTCACTTTATTCTAGTTCTGACGATAGCCACAGATCTAAAATTTAAAATGCCGTTTGATTTTTTTATTTCAGATGAGCAAAACAGCCGGAATTATTTCGACCTTTGACCAAATTTTTTTTCGCACGTGTCTCTTTTGAAACTTATAGAGTCTCATGTCCATTCAACGCCAGATTTGGCCTCAATGAAATTTAATGAAAGTTCAAATGTTAATAAATATATGGCAAAAATTCCAAGATACAGGCTTTCAAGCTTCGTTAAAAAAATTCCCAAAGGAAGCAAAAAAAGCGGCCGTCACATGGGATGACCCCCCTTAAATAACATTATTAATATATAACGCTCATTTTCTCAGCTGAGTCATGCTGCGCCGTAAGACATGAGATATTTTTTTTAGGGAAGAGATTTCCCGGAAGGACTTGTCCTGGGAAAAATTGTCCCTGGAAGACCTCTTGTGCCACGAGACATAATATAGTTTTCTAGCTGGGAAGAGATTTCCTGAAAGGACTTTTCCTGGGAAAAAATATCCTCGACTAGAATGATACAAAAGTTTTAGTTATAATATTTCCTAAATCGAAGGATTTCTAGAAGAAGATGGCACTGTAGATAAGAAAATGACGAAGCATAAATGACCGAGAATTTTAGAACTCTACGAAAGAGTATAAATTTTGCACGTTTGAATTTTAATTTTTTACGATCAGAATAAAATTTGATCGTCAGACATGTGGCGGTAGTGTTTTCTAAAATAACACTGGTCTGCAAATTTCAACTTTCAATCAGCATGTGACCTAATTCGATCGCATCTGATCTTGAAGCCTTGTGTGCCTTTGAACGCAGTGGTGTCAGTCGTTATGCACGCACCAATGGTACACTTGGCCGTATTTCTGAGTATCAGAGAACATGGAATTTATCCGTTTTCAGTTATAAATTTGATTCTAGTTCAAATCAAAAGACACCCTGAACACTCCATGATGGAATATACGCACATTGAATCCTTAAAAATCAACCCTTATGTCGAATAATGTACCCTTACTTTTTGTGATAATTACAATTTTTGTAGAGTTCTCAATAAAAAACTGGGATAGAGGTGGTCTGTAGAGGCACCACCAAACAAACCCCAGGTGGATAGGCGCACATTGTGCCCTATACATGGTGGTCCTGAAGAAGGAAAAGGTTTGACTAAAATTGATCAAAAATCGGGTTACATTGAAAGTTTCTACATCATTTATGGATTCAAAATCTAAGAAAATCAAAATCCTGGCTGCTTACTTTCGCGAGATATCGATATTTTAATATTTCGCAGTACTAAAATTGTAATTTTCATGTTATCACCATATATCAAACGTTTGAAATGACTGCAATGACTTTATACTTCGAGAATTTAAACAATAGAAACTAAAACATAAGACAACTTTCGGCTTTACCCAGGGCCAACGACGGGAACATAGTGGTTAACATAGTGACCCCATTTTTATTTTTTTCCTAAATTTTTAAATTTTTTAATTTTTTAATTTCATTATATTTTTTATTTTTCTTCTTAATTTTTAAATATTTTTATGTGTTTGATAAGAGTTTTAACATTAGATATGGAGTGAAGAAAATTCAACCACTGCTTTAAGTAGTCTTGATGCATAAGATTCATCAGTTATGCAATTTATTTTATAACGATCCCAGAACTTTAGAAACTCACGGTGAACTGACTCTTTACTTTGTTCGGACCAAAATCCTAGATCATTGTTATTATCGATATATTGCAAGCTTTCTTTAACATGTGCAAGAATATCGTGAATTGTCAGAGTAGTAGAAAGGTTATCAATACTTTTCAAAGCATTATCCAATTTTAGTGAAGGATTAACTTTATCAAATGTGAAACATTTTGAAATATCTTACACCTTTGTAAATTTCCGGATCTTCAAGCTTATCGACTTCTTTCACCAGCTTTCTACATGCATTTCCTTTAAAGGAATTTTCGTAGTAGTTTCTCTCGTGAGTTTCAATTTCTTCCGCCACAAAAGAGCTTTTTCTTCACCTAAGAATGGAACTAATCCCTTCCAAAATAAATTATTTACGAACTCCTGTAAAACATGAAGGTTCACTATGACACATTTTTCTAAAGCATAAGTGTTATCATCTTCAATGATAACTGAAGATCTTCTTTACTATATTTTTTGTCTCTTTCTACTAGACAAAACTTTTCGTAATCATTTCTCACATCACTATACGTTTTCAATTTTATGTGATTTTCCATTTCTGAACTATCAACTTCACTTGTATTGGCTTAACTATTCAACCGATTCCCACGATTTTCATCTCTTCTCAAATCACCTAGCGAAATAAAGTAGTCAGAGAAGCAGAAACTTTATTAGAAGCAGAAACATAAAATCTGCAACAAATTTGAACGGAATATTATTGATATTTGTTAGTTCGAATAACAGTTTAATATTTTCATAAGTCTCTTTTATTTGATTTACCGTGCATAATAATATTAATCTATCTACGCTATAAAGTTTACCACTTTTACTTACACTTCCAGCCTGAGCATAGAGTTTTCTTTTTCCAAAAGATTCATTCATATCTTCAAAATTTGAGTGAACTTGAGCATCATCATCATCATCAATATGGTCTATACAACTGTCGGATAAAGGTGAATAATTTTCTGAAAGTACAGTCAAGCTTATCTTGAAAAAACCTTGACCTCTATCAACCATGGCTTTGACGATGATGTTTCCTTCTAGATGTCTCTCCTTTATAATTGCATTAAGAAGTTCTTCAGCATCTGGATCTTTTTTAAAATATCAGTCACAATTTGTTCTTTTTCTTTTTCAGAGGGCTTATCAATGATTTTGCTTACATGTTCTTTAGCATTTTTGCAAATGCGACTCTTTCCTTTACCGATTTCCTGAAAACATTTTTGACATAGTAGAATGGAGTTTTTGGATTGTTTATTTTCTTCTTTTAGAATCGGAAGTGCTCCTATTTTTAAAAACCCATTAAGTTCATTCGATATATCCATCACGGTATTTAAAGTTTTCTTCTTAACTTTGCCTTTCACGACTTTGATGTGACCGTTGAATCTGACAGTCAAACATATATAACAGTTACATATAACTTTTGTAGAGGCATCTTTTGGCAATACTATGTCTTTATAATTCGGCATAACTGGTAAAGCTCTTTTAAAAACACCTTTTTCAGCATCAAATAATGTAAGATAACGAGTGCTGCAAATGCTTAGGAGAAATTTCTTAATAGTTATATCAAAGTCTTCTGATATAAATTCCTCCATAAGTGCTCCAGTAGTCTCATTAATAAAAAAATTTTTAAGCTAAATTTTCCCAAAAATTATTTTTTTTACCACATGGGGTTCATAATTTTCTCCTATTCTCATTATGAGAACATTTATCTTCATGGCTCATTTTGCAAACTATTGTGATATGATGGAATATGCAATTCGCTCAGAGAAAACAGTTGTCTTAAAACAAAAGCATCGTGCTCTTGAGTGTTTTCTTTTGAACCACGTGAATATATTTTTTATACGAACAGAATTATTTGGCTGCAAGATTAGATGAAGTTTGTTTCAAAAGGATAATGTCTGCCGCAAAAAGATTCTTTATGAGACAAATGAAAGTCCTATTTACCTTCAATTTAAGAGGACATTCCATTTTTGTCAAGAGACATCCTACTGACAGAAGAGAACATTTCTCCGAGTGCGTTGAATAATTTTTTAAATGTAACTATCGGAACTTAAATATTAAAATGTTGATATCTCGCGAAAGAGAGCAGCTAGGATTTTGATTTTTTAGATTATGAATCCATAAATGATGTAGAAACTTCCTGTGATACTCGATTTTGGATCCATTTAAGTCAAATCTTTTCCTCCTTTAGGACTATCGTTTATAAAAACAACCCTTCAGTCGATTAGTTTACCTCATCTCAGTTTTTAAAGTCAAAAAGTAAAACGAATCGTATCAGCTCATAATTCATATCCAGATTAACCGTAGAAACATCGTTCACCTCCCATTGAATTAATTAACCTATCAATCACCCCTTTAAAGCAACCCTTGAATTCACTGTATCTCAGTTTATGGTAGTAAGAAAAATAAAGAATTGTATCAGCTCAAACCTCGTTTACATATGAAGCAGAAGCATCATTTAACTCTATCGTTATTTTAAAGGGGTGCTTTATGGGTTAATTAATTCAAGGGGAGGCGAACGACGTTTCTACGGTTGATCTGTACATGATACCATTTGTTTTATTTTTTGACTTCAAAAACTGAGATGAGGTAAACTAATCGACTCAAGGGTTGTTTTTATAGGGTACAATGTACACCTATCTATCCGGGGGTGCCCCTACAAACCACCTCTATCCCAGTTTTTCACTGGGAACTTTTCAAAAATTATTATCATCACAAAAAAAGTAAGGGTACATTAATCGACATAAGGTTTGATTGCTAAGGGTGCAATGTGCATACGTTCCATCACAGGTGTCTTTGGAATTGAACCAGAATCAAATTTAGAACTGAAAACGGATAAATTCCATGTTCTCTGATACTCAGATATACGGCCAAGTGCAATGCGCTGATACCACTACGTTCAAAGGCACACAGGGTTTCAAGGTTAGATGCGATCAAATTTTGGTTTTTTGGAGCCTATCTATCTAGATGGTAAAAGTATAGAAATCTTTGAAATTGAAATCAAAAAGGAAAAATTCGTTCATAATTGCATGAATGTGCCTGTTATTAGCCTAATGTAATATAATTGCAATCACCAGGGTCTACCAAGGGAAGGTTACATGCCTTTAGAGACCCCACTCTGTTTTTTATATTTTCTATCAAATTTTTATATAATTTTTTTCATTTACTTTTATTTTCATTTTTTAAATTTTTTTCATTTTTTCCTTCAGTCATTTTCCCGAATGAAAAATGACTGTTTATGCTTCGCTCGAAAGTTACAAGTTATCTAAGTTAGCGAAAGCTTCTCGAAGACCAGTGCACTCGTCAGCATCATTTTCATCATAATCGACTTCTTCATTATCGTGAGAGTCATCTTCGCAGATATCTGGGAGTGCGAGTAACGCAATAACTTCTGGTGGAAGAGGCAATTTTCGCGTCTTCTGCAATCGGGTGCTGAGACTCAAAGTTGATATGAAAGGGTCACTGGAGTTCATGGATCTGTGGAATATGTCTTGTATTGTAGCTATCCGACTACATTTCCTATTGTGCTATTCTCTGAAACTTTTGGAATTCTTGTTTCGAGCTTCATATGCTTCTTCTGCAAGCATTTCAACAGGAAGAATACTTTTTCTGATGATTGAAGCACCGTGGATCACTGGAAAAATCTAGCAGTAGTCTTGAAAACGAACTTCCAAATATATATACGTATTATATGTAGGTATGGAAAAATGTATAGTATATGCAATACAGATTCAGCCGTAATTAATAAATAAAGATATTCCTTAAACAATAGTGTAGAGTTTAACTGCTCAATACAATCCGCAATAAATGGTCGCTTGATTCTCAAAGTACAGTCGCAGTCCTGCTGAAACCTGTGTGAATTTGTGGACGGCTTCATGCGTGAGCGCGCAGTTATTCGTTGTTTCTTCAGCAGGATATGAATTCAGGCAAAGGTGCGTCAAACTAGACAACCTAAGAAACCCATGGGTACCTTACTTTTTTGAATATGAAGGGGAATGTGAGGGAATGTTTCGACAGCAGACGTTGCGGGGAAAAATCAAATATTTTGTGAATAAAACATGTGAATTTTAAAATTTTATTTGAGTTTCTTAGCTTCCTTGCCATTTTATGGATTTATTGATCCAAACTGAATTGAAAATAATCCAAAACCGATTGCTTTTCGATAAATATCATAAAATTATGGCCCTTCTTTTTAGTCACAAAGTATAGAAAATCGAGTTCCATTTTTCGACTTTGACTATTTATCAACAGAACATAGAGCATCTGATTGATAAGAAACTCCAAATACAGATACCTGAAGGTGTCTGAAAGTCGAAAATATATTCCATTGATTCAAGTTCAAACCTTGACTTTTGGCCAAAAAAGTGCAATCCTGGCCCACTGTGAACTGGCGGAATTTGTTCGAAATGCCCTAAAAAAGAAAGTGCACCAAATTTTAGCAAAAGTGGCTTCACGTTTATGAACTCGTATTAAGAGCAACCTTCAAGTGTTCAGTTGAACCGAACTCCACGAGCCTAGATGTAGCGATTTTCGGAAATTTTCTAAATGCTTTGTCTGGAATAAAAACTGATGAATATTCTTCAGGACTTAAGGATTCCTACGTCAAACGGGCCACAGATGACGACAGAGAAAGCATTTTGAGCTTTGTAACCCAACAGCTTGAAGAAACGAAACCTAGAGAAGTATCAGCAGTATCAGTTCAGTGTTCCAGGTGATTTTTTCCTTTAAAATATTTATGTTCCGGAAACAGTTTTCATTGAATTCTAATGAACTGTCGGTTTAAAGAAATATCCGCATTTTTATAGTGAAACTCTATGTGAAAGCTTGGTTTTCGGCAATCAATGATTTTGAGCTATTTAAGGCTTTTATCGACTACGGCTCAGTGAATCAAACCATTTCTGAAGCCACATCTAAAAAGTTTGCTCTACATCTATGGTGCCAGAACGAAGAGATACTTGCTTTCGCCTTCTTCGATGAGAATGTTCCTTTGCATGACTTTGCATGTCAAGAGTGACCTTCGCACTTAGGACGCAGTAGAGCAAACTGATAACAAAAAAGGACAAAGAAAAACAGAATTTCCTTCTTGTTGTTCAAGATAATGTTCCCGATATGGCAGACTGTTCCCGATATAAAAAAGTCTACATATGCGGCAAAATGTAAGTTAAATAAAATCATACCGAAATAATATTATTATTAATAATATTATTCAAAACACTGCATAAATAATACTGTTTTCATTTAGATGTAAGTACTACGTTCTTCTTGTATTTTTCATTTAACGGATACCATTCAAAAATATGAAAATAAATCTTTCCCTTATTTCATCGAATTATGTTATAGTTTCTGAATCAACATTTCTTCTTCTGATAAAGTTTAAAAGTGCTGGGTGAGTGCCCAAACGTCGGAAAATATATATTACCATACATGCGAATATATATTTTCCACATTTGCATGTTTCTTTATGGTATTTTGTTAGTGGTGGGAAAAAAGACGAGAGAAATAAAAAAAGAGAAGGAAGGAGATTTGGTTCGTTGCCTTCTCATTTTTCTTTCCTCTTTTTTATTTTTGTGGGTTCTTTTTGTTGGGCACCTGTTTGGTTTCATAAACAAACATTTCACGGTGTTGGTCCAAATTTAGTCGGTAGATTCTTGGGTTTATTTCAAGAGCTTGCATTTTAAAAGTATTTCGTTAGAAACTGTAATAATAAGCTTTTTATAAATTTTTAATAGGCCACCATTTTGTTTTTTTTTGCAATTTTTGGATTGCTAAAATTATCAAACGACTTCTGAAGCCAAACAGTTTGTTTTTACGAAGTTTCAAAGTATTTCGTTGTAAACTGTAACGTAACGGAACGCGACGATTAATAATATCGGAGCGCGAAGCGCGACGAGTATTTTGGATCAGAGCGCGAAGCGCGACGGTCACTCCGCGCGCCTTAGGCGCGCTCAAACTTGCAAGCGAAACGCGCGATGAGAATGTGCCCGCGCCCCCGAAGGGGGCCAAGCAGATTTTTTCTATGATTTTTAGCGGAGTTTTATTGTTGTTCACTTCTAAAGTGTTTTGAGTCGAATCAAAGTCAATTGAACTTTCTGTAAAAGTAGCAAAAATATGTGGGAAATATGTGGGAAAATGTTCCTGTGGGAAATAGGTATTTTTTGAGTTTTGAATCAGCCGCTATTTTGTATTTTTTCAAAATTTTGGATTTTCAGATCTTGCATTCGCTTGATAATAAATTATATAATTTTTAAGCATCCTACGAAAATTATTAGCCACGGAGATATAATGATTCGAGTAAAAATTGAAAAATTTATGCAGATTTTTCGCTTTTGCGTGATTTCTCCCATGTAAATCCCATGGGAAATATCAACACCCATGTTTGGTGGGTAAATATTAACCGACTTGCCTGAAATTCGGAGTACTTTCTTTTTTTGGCATACGAACAAATGTCGCCAGTGGGAGCAAACGAATTTTAAAAAATAATAAGCACTATCCTAATACTCATTCGTAGCCACATTCAAGAGATTACAAATGAATTCTTATTTCTTGATTGTAGATTATTAAATTCCCGCCAATTAGCTGATCGTAAACTCGAGAGAAAGGCGTCCTCATTCACATTTCGAATATCGCGATTAGTTTTGTTGGTTTGTACAAAGTCACCTGATTTCCAGGAATAGTCAATTGCTATAAGTTCATGCCCAGCTACAAACGGCATAGTTGACTGACAGGTTGAGGTTACCTTTCTCTCATCATCTGAGAGAAAGGTCTGAGTCTGAGAGGTCTGAGTATGATGCGTTGCTGTATATGGAACTATAAATAGATATAGTGATATGTATCATATGTATAATTGAACCTTAAAAATGAGTATTCAAAGTCATGCAAATATTCTTTATTATGATATACCGTAGATAAGAGAATAGGTGAAACCCCGTGACAAATAATCTCAGTTATTATGAATTCAGGTTTATTAAATAACCCGTTAGATGTCTCTGATACTATAAAACTAGGACCATTCATGACATAGACAGCAACACCACCACCCCTTCTTCCCTCGTTATCTCGTCGTATCAGTCTATATATATCTTCCGTAAGCCACGTCTCAATTATCGCTATCATGTGAGAAATATTCATATTTAAGTAAGCATGAAGTAAGTCTATAAGTGAGTTTAATGAGTTGATGTTAATGTGCCAGTTCTTTAACATAGAAAATTTTACCATCAATGACGAATTTGAAGATTGCCCATTTGTGGTTAGTGATTCAACCACTAGACCAAGATCACTTTCATTTCTTATTTTGATTACTGGATAATCATCCTTACGCCTAACAAAAATGAGACCATTCACCTGATATACATGCCTGTAAGAGAGTTGCTTAGCCTTATTCCTATCTAAACGAAGTAAGTTGTAGACTGCGGTTGGAAGTTACTCATTAATATATAGTCGGTTATCTCCGAAGCCTGACCGAACCTGACTTACCACTAGTTACTTCTTATTCTTCTTCAAGCTAGCTGTCATTTCAGTTCTTGGTCTAGTTGTTGAGAATCTAACTAGTTTAGAGCGTGGTCTTTTCACAAGATGATCATTAGCCAAATCCGTCGAGCTCGATGCAGAAGGTATTATTGGATCCGATGCCAAACTCCTTGGCGTGGTTGAAGCAGTTGATGCAGATGCTGGTGCTTAATCTCGTTTGGTGCTAGAGTTAAATTAAGAACTTTTGAAATTGAGCAGATTAAATCCAACAGATCTTCATCCTCACCTTCAAATAGCCCAGATATTAAGCATCCTGATGCTGTTAATTTTCCGTCCGCGATACTCTTAGATGAAGGTTCCTTTGCTCATCTTAAATTTCCTCGATTTGTGCCTCCAGAGATTCATTCTCTTTATTTAAAACAGAAATCTGAGAATTCAGTTCTGCATACTGATCAGTGATAACCTAAAGCTTAGTGTTATTATCTTCGAGTTTACGATGTATTTCACGGAGACAGTTAGGTTTGTCCCTAGTGACATTGATATCAGTACTAATTGCATTATTGTACTTCTTGACAAGCACCAATAGCAGACATTAGTTTATCAAACTTATCTTCCGAAAGCATGCTGTTTTCAGTGATAGCATAAAAAACAAATGGCATAAAGAAATTCGCTATTTGTGCAATTTTTTAAAGATTGAGGTACTTTTTTTAAAAATGTGTTTCAACTAGTTTGCCAGTGATATTCCAAAAGAGTAAATTGACATTTCATGGAAAATGTGATTGTTATAAACAAATTAGCAATCTAGTTCAATTAAAAGGTGTGGGCAGGATCGTAGCAGGATCTCTTTTTCGAACCCTTCTTCGCTAGACTTTTTTATTTCTGTTAGGAGCTCTTTTTCTCCTTCATTTAAAGTGGATCAAGTTTTTTTAAATCTTCACATTATGGTGTATGCAGAAGATAATCTAAAAAGCTTAAAGGCGTATAGTCAAACGATTATGATCTCTGCTTATAACACTGACTTATTTTTCGTCGAACTAGGCAGCTATAGCATTCATTTGTTTTTTCTTGAAGTGGAAAACTTTAGGAAGCCTGTTATTTAACGGCTACCACACTCATTTATTGTCTCTTCAACTAAAGAACTAGACATCCAAAGTAAATACAGTACTCATTTGTTTTTCCTTGAAGCAGACAACTTTAGCAGACCTGTGCTGTTGTTCCACGGTTACCAATCTCATTTGTTTCTTTCCTTCAAAACTACAGTACTCCTGATTTCCTACGGTTACCATTCTCATTTGTTTTTCCTTTAAGGCTACAGTAGTTTCGTTACTTTTTTAGACTTACATGTTTTCCCACTCATTTGTTTTTCCTTGATCTAAGCAGCTATAGCACTCATTTGTTTTTCCTTCATTTAAACGGTTACTGTAGAGTGTAGACCGTCTTCATAGATTTTTAACCCTACTGGTTTGAGAAACACGGATATATAGATATATCTGAAACTGAAAAAGAATCTGCGAATTAATTTTTGAAGTACGCAAAGTTTGTGTATTTTTTCTACGTATTACTGATTTTAAAAAAATCTTTTTCCTTTTTTGTACTTTTATATTTTATTATATTTCTATTAGAATTTAAGTTTAAGTTTGAAGATTGTTTGATTTCAACGAAGAGGAGAAAGGTGGCATCTATTCATGAAACTCATTCAGGAATAGAAATTCAAGTCGCGTTTTTGACAAACTTGGAAGCTACTAAGAAGAATAAATTAAAAACAAAATCCGTCAACTTTTGTCCATTGATTCTGATGAGCTTGATGAATATTCTGAGAAGATGTACAACTTACTCTATTTCCAGATAATGAATGCTGAGCTCTAATAGAGGATGCAAAGCTTTCTGGTCATCTGTTTGATTCCATTCGTTTGCAACTTAAAGCGAAGAATGCTAACGTATTTCATATAGACAGCTATCTGCAGCAAGAGAAAAATGTTATCCTCCAGAATCAGCAATACATGTGACAGAAAAACGAGTTAAGAGCGATTTAAAGCTCTGATGGATCATACAGCTTTACGTTTGCTGCAAGTTTCTCAAATTGTATCTTTAACTACTTCTATTATCACTTCTGAAAATGAAGTTCATTTGAAGTTGACAACAAAATGAGGCTGTGATCATGCCTCCAGCCAGAGTCAATATAAATAAGAATTCGCTGAAGACAACATATCGGATGAAAGCCTATTTATGGCATCTATCGTACCTTTATGCTTAGATTCTCAATCTTCAGCAATTCGGAACAATCCTCGGCCAGGCTCTGTTACGTACCGTCTATTAATGTTTGAATACACAAATGAAACAGTCGATAAAATTAGATCAGAAGTTAATTCTATTTAAGAAGAAATTGCTGCACTACTTCCAACGATCAATGAAATCAGTAATATAAAATATTTTATGCATCATGAAATGCTTTACACAATGGTTGATGGAAAATTGCGTTTTATGGAATCCCTTCTAAATATAGCTTATCGTCAAGATTTTAAAAAACACTGGACGCCTTTAAATGAAGCAGAAGAAAGCTAATGTCAGAGAGAAACAAGTCTATTCAAGATGGATTCAAAAAGGAGTTAGGCTTAATTGTCGAGTCTCCAAAGTCTCAAAATGTAGGTGCATTCTTTGCATATCCAGAACTGACAGCAAAAGTCACATGAGTCAATCTTCAACTGATAAAGGATTTCCGTATTATATTGCAGGCTTTAATTTGTGGACAAGAAGTGGACCAAGCCGGTTGGAGGGGATAAACGAAACGATGCCAGCGCGCGGAGTAGCGAGTAATGAATTTAGCGGGTATGTGTTTTGATTGCATTTTATATGCATTTCAGTAGGCAGCATGTGGAATTATACATGTTGTGTTGTGAATTGTAAAAATAATGGTAAAACGAAGGCATAAATATACATATTTTTCAGTGCTGATGGCTCTACATGGATTCCAAAATCTCATAATGTGATATGTAATCATCACTTTTTTGACAGAAAAAAATCAGATGATCCATCCAATCCAACTTATGCACCAGTTTTGTTTCCTTCTATTTATCGTGCTCCAAAAATAAATGAGAAAGCTGTTGCAAGCAGGTATGTACATGCATGAACACGAAAAACAAAAATTAAATAATATGTGCTTCTTTATTTATATAATGTTATTATGAGTACTGATTGATTCTAGGTACAATAGATTGATGAACCGTAGAAAAAGTATTGGCAATAGCAGTGCTCAATTCATCAGTACTGTTGAAAAACAATTTGATAGCTGTTCCAACAATATCGAAAGTAGTGAAAATGAGCCTATGGATATAGCTGTTGAAAAAAATTTAAAAAAAGATCAAGAAAGTCAAGAAGATTTTTATCAGTTCTGACACTGAACCAATATTAACTTTTACATGTAATAGGTAATATTTACCAGACAAATCATTGCGATGCAGAAATTCAAACAGAAATACTAGATGATATGGACATCAGAACTATTAAAAATAGAAAGAAAATGAAAGATAAAGGAATACAATACGGCCCGTCTTTAGCTAATCTTGTAGACAAGTCAGTTGG
>JBAGKK010503012.1:0-14625 GCA_037177015.1 Euceroptres primus | reverse complement strand
ACGTTAAATTAAACTTATATTTAAAAAATATTTTTTACTTGTGACAAAAATCAAACAGAAATAGTTCATACGGTCCTCACTTGTTTACGTTTAGAGACCCTTCAATTTAGTCCAAGGCCATTGAGGCAACCCCCGAAGCCGGCCTTAAATCGAGCTTTCAGTGTATTTAAGGGGTGTAAATTCTTAACTTTAATCAATGGATTTTAAGATACAACATTTCGTTAATTATTGGGAAATTAACTCAAGTGGATTTGTCATGTTTTGTTCGCTTACTCATCATTTTACTTGAATACATTTATAATATGCACAATTGCACATCTGGAGATTTTTTGCGTTCTTTGCTTTAATTTTCTACCCAGATTTCCCCTAATGTCGCATATCGTAACCAGGAAATTGTCTGCCTGGATAAGAGCTCCGGTTATTAAATGCGGCTAATGTTCCCTCGACCATAGGACTGTGAAGATTAAGTGATGGTAATTAACGATTAAAATTTCAAGATTTCACAGAAAATTCCTTGGTATAACACCTTTCTGCCTTCAGTGGAAGCCCTTTTCTTTTTACTCCGAGAACAGGCATGTTTTTTTTCATTAGGGAGCAGTTACTCTTCCCATGATAATCTCAATTTCGTGACCGATATTTCATCTCATACTTTTATTTATTTTGTGAAAAATAACTACTTTATTTCATTTGAACTCGTTACAAAAATTTCAGCAGGAAGGCAGTTTATAGTCGCTTTTAAAAACAACCAAGATTAACTTCAATGATTAAAATCAGGTATTTAAAACAGTAACTTAATTTTCTGAAAATGTGATTCTTTCCTTTCAATTACTAAAAAAATTAATTAAGGAAGCTGTAACGAGGGCAGTTACGGAATGATGAATCGTAACAGGGACAATATTCAAAGGGGATGTTGTATTCAAAAGTACTTACCTATTGCATATGAGTTTCATACCTGTAATTCCAATGGTAGTTGATCTTGAATAGACCAACTGCGTGTGTAAATGATGAAGTATACACATGCGTAATTGCGTACGTACACCATCCTAATGTAGTTTGTGCTATTATCGTTAAGAGGCATCCGACGGTGGCGCCGTTCATTCGACCGAAAGACGCCGAGCGTCGCGACGCTTCAGTTTAACCCGTACACTCGTTGCAATTGGTTGCACCGCGCTGACGATGAGGCGAACGTACGACGTCAAAAACGTCAATCAAGTTACCCGGTAAACGCGAAAAATTCGTCTCTGATCGCAGAAAACGATAAGCGTAAATTAGCGAAAAATAATCAGAGGCAGAGGGATGCACGTGAAAAAGTGACTTAAGCACGTGTCTTCTCTATGCATATCCGACTTGGCATTCTCAATTCATATTAAATATCTGTTATAGGTATATTGACTAAAATTGTAGCTTCCCAGGATATCGAGTGAATCTCCAACAGTGCATTATGCACGAGGTTTATGTGTGCAAATGTAAATACGCATACTGCATACCTTGCATATTGTTTATGGAGAATCATGATTCACTACTTATTTTATATTATATTTAATTCTTTCGGACCGCAAAAAATCAGTTGCTAAAAAAACTTTAATGAAAATTAGGGGTTCAAAATATGAATAAAATAATATAAAAACAGAAAAATGCCATAAATTGTTAAAAGTCTAAAAAATATTTTTTTTTTCAAAAATAATTCAAGTTGTGTACTCAATGATTCAATATGCACTTTGAAACTGGTTCGTGATTGCTTCTCATTTACCTGAGAATCGAGTTAATCTAGGCGACTTCCTATTCCGATCACGATAGACTGCCGGTAAATAATGTTGCACATTTTCGTAATCAATTTCGAACTTTCCAATCAGCATATAGATTAGTTCCATTGATAACAGTGTCAATGTACAAAGTTTTGAATTATTTCGTTATTAAATATCATTTTTGTCAATTGAAAAAATTCAAATAGGTACTTTTGACTACTTTATTTTTGATCTTTCAGTTATTAGACCTAAAATATGACTAGTGTTATCCAAAAGATTTTCAAATTAATTTAAAATTAATTGTTATTAACAGAAACAGCACAGATACTAATTTTTTACGTAATACTCATTTTTTACGACACTCTAAAACCAAAAATATCCATTTTGCTTCTTTCTCCCCATAAACATAAAACACATTTTATGTGTATCCTACACCAAATATTACTCTTATGGCTACTAAAGTCCTTTCGTAATTAAATGTTGAAAACTAAAAATATTTTCCATTTTATCTAAGTTTTTATAGAATGATATGATATGAAATAATTTTTAAAAATGCATACTTAAATGAAAGATGAAAGCATAAATAATTATATTTTAGTTTATTTTGAAAGGAGTTTTCTCATGTGTTCTACATTTTTAGAGCATCACTTTGAAATGAAAAAATATCTTTATAGGATAAAACAAAATTTCCATGTCCTTTTACATATTTGGTTTGGTGAGAAATATGCTGAATACTGCCGATTAAATTTGTGGAAGCAAATACATATATTTCCCTAAACATTTCAAGATACATGGATGCTGAACTTTTGAAAAACACGTAAAAGAAGAAACGCGAAAAACTTCCAAGACTTTTATCTTTGCCTATCTCCGCGCGCATTCGGGCGTTAAGCTCTATATTTCTCTCTCGAGTGCCGGGGAATTATTTTCCTCCACTGCGGAATTCTCTCCACAGTGTGAATAGTGATCTTAACTTGACAAAAATTCCAAGTCAGATAGTATTACGAAAGACTTTATTGAATAAAGATACAGATTCTATGAATTTATCAAATTCGTATGTACATTTATCATAAACTTTATTATACGAGTAATAACATTTCATCGTACGATTGTCTACATTTAATTGAAAAGTTTTTTACTTTCGAAACACTCACTTTATCATAATAATGATTTGAATTATATAAAACATTGAAGATCCTTTAATAGATATGGGCTATTCTCTCGATTTTTGATCTATTATATCCCTTGCATTTTATTCCAATTTAGTAATTTTTCATAATAATTAATGAATATCCATCGATATATTTTCAGTTTTCATGCAGCATGAACATTGATATAGTCAAAAAACTTTTCAAATAATAATAGAACACTAATTTTCATGAATATGACAAACAGAAAGGGATATCAATTTAAAGTTTTCTTTTTAAAGAATAATAAAAAATGTGTGATCGCCTAAGGTTATTAACATTTAATAATAAAAAATGTTTGCTAATAAAGTAAAAGCATTGCAAATATAAGGAAAAAGGGAAAAAGAAAAGAAGATCGTCATAAAGGCATGATTCAAAAATTCAGTTTACTAAAGCACACGTGATTCCACGTCACTTGTTTTTCTGCTGCTGTATCTTTCAATTGCAATATTATGTATTTTTAAATATTAGAATGACTGGAATGAAAGATAAAGTTTTTGAGGAACAAATTTGTGCATTGAAAGGTTGCAAGAAGCTAGAAAAGAATAAATCATTTGGATATAACTTAATTTAATTTAAAATAACTTAATCTTAATCTTAACTTAATCTTAATCTTTTTTATTTCAACTCGATTTGAGTTCGAAGCTTTATCAATTTTGACTAGATATCAAAAACTATTTTCTAATTGAATATTAGTTACATAAAAGTTAAGACCTAACTAATCTGGGTATAATTTACTACTTACACCTTAGCTTATGACAAAGGGCGTAAGCTTGATCCCATTTAACGTGCACTGCACATTGCACATGAGAGAGGAGTTGAGCAAATTAATTACAAAGAGAGTCGATATAACAGATATAATTTTAGAATAACGTTTAATATTTTCAATTCATAATTTCTTAAATGCTTTTAATTTAACCCTAGTATCATAAATTCGAAATGCTTTTGAAAATTTGTTAAACAACTTTTCGCAAAGAATTCCATTTTGATAATATTACCCAGGTTGTGAAAATCACGGTTGAGTAAGTGTGAGTAAGGGTTATAAAGGAACAAAAAAACAGGAAACGCTTTCTTGCCTTTCTCAAAGCAAGGGCAGTGCTAAAAGGGTTGCAAGGGTTGCAAAAAATTCAACTGCGTAAAGGTAGAAAAGAGGCGACCCAGTGGCTCGAAACGAGAACTGCGTGAAAATGGATCTGGGAGAGGAGGAAAATAACGAAATTGTTGGAGCACAGCACTCGCATCATCCTCACTATATCAACTATGGAAAACACGGTAAATCTCGCTATGTTTTTTGCGTCAAAGCTCTGCTGGACCAAAAAAGTTGCAAGTAATAAGTGACATTTTAATCTCAAACGAAGAAGCACATTTTTGGAAAATGCAAACACTCTAAACATTAAGTGGAAAAGGTTGCTATCAAATGTAAATATTAATTATTAATTTTAATTAGTTATGCATATATAGACATAATCTTTAATTTGATTTCATTTCATAATTTTACACTCTATTTTATAATTATTTACAATACCGAATATAAATACTTTTAAAACGTTCTTAAAAAGTCAATGTAGGCACTGCATAAAAGTTTTCTCCACACATCTGTCAGGAAAGTGCCTTATTGACTCTTATCGTGATTTTTCCGATTTACTGATAAATTTATCAGAAGAATGCAACGTCAGATCAGTTGTGTTGCTTCAGCAGATTTTCTTATAATGATTGAAGTTCCCTGAGCTGTGATAGAAAAGATTTATGTACTACAATAAATATTTTATCTTTTCAATGTTACCAGCATAGATATGTTTAATATGAAAATACGATTTACAATTCTTATAACATTTGAATTTATTGAGAAGAATATTAGTAAATGTCTTGACTTCAAAATCTATCTTATTTCAGTCAGTTTTTTTTATCTTTATCTAAAAATTGCTTATAATGATAATTTTATTTTCTGTTACATAATTTATAAAAATTAATTTATTGATTTAAATTCACTTGGAGATATATTCGCAGTGTACATATTTGCTGTTTATTTACATAAGTTTGCTGCTTTCCAGAGTAGAATCAGTAGTGTATAAAAAGTAATTAACCAACGTCGCAGCCTATGCGTCAATTTTGGTCCACGTCTAATAATATTGCTTGAATAATATTTATGGTACTAAAGTTAATGAGGTATACATTAGGTATACATCCTTAATGCACTTTGTCGCTCACTATATATGGAACAGCATTGTGCCCCAGTATAATGAGACTGCGAAATGCTGGAATTTCGTGCTGACTTATTGAACTACTTCCAGTTTCGAAATACTTGGCCCATTACGCTTTCGGTGCTAAGTGACAAAATATATAATTCAACAGGAAATTTTTTGCCCTTATTATCTCGTTTGTAGAAGGGAGAGTGCATACAATCTTTCTCTTATCATCTAAACGAGATAAACTTAATAAATTTATTAAATGTTGGATAGACAAAAGTGGTAACATTTCCCATTTCGACTGTTTCGTACGTCGTATTTTAAATTAAGTGCTAGAAGTCCTTGTACAAGGACGAAGAAGGAGAGAATCAAAGAAATGCACAAAAACTCTAATTATTTTCAAACAAAATTATAAATAAATTAAGTTTTCTTTCCATCAAAAACTTTCTTTATAAATATTAAATAAGTTGGATTTAATATATATTGTTCTATTGTTTGGAATATTAAAATATTTATTTTTCGTATAAATCCTTGTACTTAGTTTCTCTGCACAATATTTTTGAACCATTAATACATTCAAAAGATTCATATAACTTATCATTTCAAGTTACTTGAATATTACCTTTTAAGTCAACAATCACAGATTACTAGTTCTTCATACTATTCTGAATGTCGTATTAAACCGAACAAAAGAGTCTTCAAAGAGGGACTTTACTGTGAGAGCTACGTTATAAAGTTTGCAATCTCCTAGGAAGTCTGACGGACGACCTAAGTGAAAAAGCATCTCGCAAACATGGAGGATTTTCCAGTAACAAGAACTAAGTATAAGGCAATAATCCAATAAAATATTGCCTTCTTTTTCCGCAGCACTCAAGACTTATGGAGGCATCACCGCCCCAGGAGGGAACTTTGTAAATGGCTCGCTCATGCTCGTAGGACCATTTTCCATCTTCCGTGCGATTCCGAATCGAAAAGCGCGTAAAGTATAGTTAGACAGGTGAATTTATCACTTTAATAAAATTTGGCTGGTCCAGCACACTGCGAACATTATTTATCTCCCGTCCCCATGTAGTCTCCAAGTTATGAGTGTAGATTTATATGTAATTGCAAAGAAGTTAAAAGACCAGACCCGAGAGAATTACGTGCAATCTGCGCTGTGTGTGCTTATATATGTGTAATGCATACTCGACATTGTGGCTTTTAAGTGTTTACTAATTAATTACTAAACTCTTTTTTACCTGCTTACAATGCCCCGTATAATCCACTAGGCACCCATATTAATTCCCAGATGCTGCCTCGTTTTTCACGAGATTTATTGTCGGATTAATGTCACTTTATGCGGTGGCACTGTGAATTTAATGTTCGAGCTATTTATACCAATTTACGTACAGTTAAATATAAAAGCACTTGATTCGTAAACACTATATATATACATTCTTTTTATTCCGAAAGTTGAAAAAATTCCTTACTTTCACAGAACAATTCCTCTCTTTGAAATTTCGTTTTCTTTTTATCACAGTAGTTCGAAGAAAAAACTCTCACAAAGAGATTCAATTATAAACGGAAGTAATTTTTTCTCTTCTTTATCCAGAAGAAAAAAAGGTTTATGTTTAGCTTCAAAAAGTTGCTCAAATTCAGTTCACTATCCTTATCTTAAACATTAATCAATTCCAAAAAAGGGAGTTTCAAATCAGTCTATATAGCACTGCATGCAGATCACGTGAGGGTGAATTTATACCATCCCCAAAGCGATTTTACTACTTGATTCCTCGAATACGAGTAAATTGAGCAATTTATATTTCAATACATATAACAGATATGTTGCGTTTGAAAATTCTTTCTTATATATAATATAATCAAAATTATTTACAAAAAATATAAACAATTTATTATAAATTCGCTTTGAAAGTTTTTGATAATTTTATTTGATAATAATTCCATGAAAGGGAATATTGTCAATAATTTTAATTTATTCAACTAATTAAATCAGCGTTGAAACTGAGGTATCTATGTAATTCTATATGATTGTAAATATCAGAATATACTATTTGTGTATCAACATCGGTTCAATATACGACGTGATATCAGATGCACTAAGTTATGGTTGCGTTATATAAAATAGGTACTCAGGAAAGATCCTATATATGAAGCAAAATGATATCCGAAAATTGTACATTTTCCAGGTTTCGATCACTAGGTACACCGATTTTTCTCATTTCCTTTTTACGTGCAAGAAATCCACATCATAAATACAAACTAATTTTTTTAAGATAAATCATCTTTATCTAATCTTTATCTAAATAAATCAAACTTTATATTTTTTAATACGAGATAAGTATAATTTACCTCTCACAGTAGACTTTTTTTTACGTGTTTCCTGTCTTAGTAAAATTGTAAGACATGATGAAGTACATCAATTAAAGACTTTCAAGACACCTCATCAACAAGTAAATTCTTGGAATCAGCTTCTGAGTTATACGTGTACATTTGAATCTGTACATATACTCAATATCCTCTTGTGTATATTAACTACTTGTGAGCTACCGACTTTGATGAATTAAGCTAGATATCGAATGAACTTATCTGCCTAGAATACGGTCTTACAAATTGAAAAATACATATTTATTTGAATGAAAAAATGTAACTTCAATGCAAATATGTCAGTTCTTTGATTTAGCAAAATAATATAAGATATTTTAAGATCCCCATCAGAGTTTTATCTCTCACTAAGCAAATGTTTTTAATTACTTTAAAAAAGTAACTAACACAACGTAATGCATTTGTAATTAAGAATTGTTTCAGAATAACGATGTGACAGTATTTTACGCGTCAGTCTCATCTTAATCTAAGTATAAACATAGAGAGCAAAATGAACATGAGTATATATGAGGAAAAATATTTGTTTCATCCAATTAAAAAGGGATTGCACAAAAAAATGTACTTGATATAAACAAATTTTTCTTTGAATTAAACTAATTTTGCCTCAAGAAACATCTTTGAAAATTACGATTTCTATGATAAATAACAGTTTTTACTGAAAATCAGTTTTGTCTGATTATACCGCTCTATTTCCACTTGGAAAGTGCCTTAACATTTTTCAAGTAGAGATAGTACGCTATGGTCGGACGTGAACAAGTTTTTTTAGTAGTACTGGTAGATATTGTTCTGGCATTACCGTAGAGATTTATAATATTATTAAAAAAAGTATTTCTCGTGTGATATTACGATTACAAAATAGTAAACATAATTTTTGGCGCTGTATTACACATCCTATAAGTATAGTAATACTCTAAATACGAATTAGTGAAAAGTCAGTCACTAATTTACTTTAGTGACAATTTCTACTAATTATGAGTCGTTTTTCACTATTTTTTAAAGTAGTTTTAAACATTTCACTAAAGCTTTAGTCAAAAACTACTAATAATTAGCAGAAATTTTCACTAAAGTGAATTAGTGACCGGCTTTTCACTAATTCAGATTTAGAGAGTAAAAGCAATTCTTGTTGTAACATCACTTTATGAAAACATACTAAGTTAAAAGTTTTCAAAAAAAATTTTGAAGAATATTTGGAAGGAATGCGATTGGAAGAATACATTGTGCGGAATCGATTTCGAGGAGGTAACTTCTTTTCAAACCTAACCTGTTGGTGAGCAAGCGAAGCGGCTAAAGTATCATAGCTAGTTTGAATGTATCGGGAAAATAAAAATTCTGATCGCGTCCGAACGATATGAGATTGGTATGTGGTGGATAAACGCGTAAGGGGCATCCTCCAAACTGAATTTACCGAAACATTCGACAGTCAATTGACGTTTATTATACAGTACACAGCGTGGGTTTAGGCATCACACGATCGATACCTCGATAAGTGTATCAGTCAAACAAATTGGATCTCTTTCAAGCGTTACGTAAGTTTTCCGACCACTTACTAAATTTTCCAATGAATATACATGTTTTGTTGCTTATTGAGTTTCAATAAGAAATAAATAAGAAAAAAAGAGAAAGTGTGCTCATTGAGCACACTTTCTTTATTCTTTACTACTTCATTAAATAAGTCGTTTATTAAAAATTGTTGTAATCACGCTGTAATAACTGGTGGAAATTCATGTTTGTAACATTTGCTTTAAATAACTTAAAATGAGAAAACTTTGTTGATTAACAAACGAGAATATTCCTATCCAAAATCGGATTAAATGCACGAGAGTGTGTTAAGCTTATAATGAAGGTATGAAGTGTGTTTACTTGACGGACGGACGTAAGTGCGATAATGTACAATATCACTCGCGCTATAATGTCGAGAGGAGGACTAAGTGAGCTCAATCATAATTTCAGTAAACTTTGTAAGTTGTACAGAATTCAAATGATAATTCAGCGTTAAAAGCTTAGTACTAAAAAGTGAAAGTCTTTAAAATGTTGATTAATATTTAATTTGTTTACCTTGTGCTACTTTAAAGCAGAATTTTTCACTTTTAGAAGAGGCTTGAGATTAAGAGCAGGAAGCTCGTAAAGCGACTTGAAATGTCTCAAAATAATGGCTTCCTTCGAAGAACCTGGTATTTAAAATAAGACTAAGGGAGACTAGAGCTTTGCATGAATAATGAGATCGCAAGAATCTTTATTATTTTTGAAACTTTAGTCCTCTGGAGAATTTCAATTATGAATAATTACACCCAAAAGGTCTATAAGAAGTTTACAAATAAGGCTTACAATTTTAATAATGTTTCGCAGTGCAGCTTACATAAATATTTTGTTTATTTTGTTGTATCATGATATAAATGATATAAATGATAGCGAAATAATTGGAAAAATATCTTAATATAAGAAGTTATGAAATTCAATCTAAATGTTTTTAATATGTTTAATAATGTTTTCTAGTACTATTTTTAATGTACTACAAAAAGAATGTATCAGAATACAAATATGTTTATGTAAAATTTGCAAAGCACATGTCTGTATGGATGTCACGAAACTGTTGGAGTAAACAGTTTTGTGGGTGACCAACTTGTCACAGTTCTAAAGAAACATTTTACTGTAAGCCACAAACTCTCTTGAAGTCGAGTTCACGCACACTGACCCTCATAAATATACCCAGAAGTGGAAAAACAACAAGGACCTTTGGGAACTATAAATGTGTACAAGATACGACATACAAATACTTCAAGTACATCAAGTGTACTAGGAAAACTTTCTATGAAGTAGTTCAATTTCGACTATACTGAAGCAAGGAATTTCGGTCTTTAGGGAAAGCTTCAAAGAAGAGTTAAGAAAACTTGAAAGTGCTTTAAATGAATGTCCTAAGTGAACCTGTGAAATTATAAGTTGAAGAGAACTAAAAGGAGTGACCGTAAATAGATTCAGGAGTAAATAATACAAAAAATACAAGATAACACTTAAATATTCGGGCCCATTTTCATTTAAATAAACCGTAGATAACATATTAATGTGAGTTGCTAGCAAAAACTTTGTATATGATAAGAATGTAATTTGTTCTTCTGAAAACTGGTAGAGCGAACCAACGAATTCTTTTCAACTTTTCACCTTTTATCAAATAACCTGCGGGTTACGAGCTTAGTTCAGTTTTATCGTCGTCCCGTGTAAAACGTTGTAATAGCGTATCCACCATGATTACATCGGTCTTGTCATGTTAATCCGGAAACATGATACGGCTCATACAGAGAATGGATTTTCTTTTATACATTCGAAGTTGTAATACCTGTTGAGCTGAATTCTCGAAAAGAACTTTTTCGAGAGTTAGAGTTCAAAGTTGTAAGCGTATAAGAAAATTTAAGTTTATATTATCAGGAATGATTAATTAATCCAAAGGAATATATAATATTATTCTTGCTTTCTATAAAACATCGATTTGTTTTAATTCTATGAAGAACAAAATAATAAAAAAGGCGAGGTAATCAGAAAAAGTACACAACATTTTTTTCTTTTCTATGACTTATATTAGGTGTCTAAGCTACAATCTCTGTTTGTAACTCGATTCTGCTTCTATATTCCCATTGAGAACTAACACAATCCGTTTCTCTCAGAATCCATTTGTCCCTTAAGGGGAGATGGTTAACTGGATTTTAACATGAAAATCTAATTTCAGAAATCAATGATATTTCATTTATGCAAAGTAACATATACATTAAAGCCTTATACCTTAAGCCTTATCTTAAAAATATTTCGTTTAATCGAGGATCAATTAGATTTAGATTAGACCAATTAGACCAATTAGATTAAATTAGATCAAATAAGCCTAATTTATTTTGATTATAATTCATGAAGAAACTTTTTCAATAAACGAAAACTTCTTCGAATCAACCTCCATTTTCGTGGATGAATAAATTCCGGAATAACATTGGAAAGAAGAATAACTTTGGTAGACTTTGGAAAGGATCTGTGCACTGAACCGAACGAACTTACTCAAGATACTGAAAATTTGATTGTCTAGTCTAAGATTGCTTAAGTACCATGAGGTGTAAATGCTAAGAGAATCGCTTTGCAGACACTCCAAAACGTTCAAGATATCCCTTACTAAAGTAGCATTTCAAAATACAGCAACTGCTGCAAAACAAAATATAAATTTTTATATCTGAAACTGAATTGACTTTGTTGATATTTACAGTTAACTCAAGATTATGAGGTTGTATAATATCCAAAACTGGATATCAAAATCTAAATTTTCGATTAAAAAGTGATAATTGTTTTTACAAGATCCTTTTACTATAACAATGAAACACACTTTTGTGTATATTATAAAAGGGGATTAAAAGCAATTTTCCGGAAGAGGAAGATGAATTAGTTGATTTTACCACAGACATGTTTATCTTATCAGTAACCTCTCAATGGTTGTTTGCTATTTCCTCAATTCTGAGTTGAATCGATAAAAGAACTGAACTTGAACAAAGCCGATAAATCCTCATCACAAAGTACATTGTTATATTCAAGAGAAAAGAATTCAAAATTCAAGTCAAAAATCTCATTACAAAGGAGAAACTTTAAGATGAGAAAACTTTGAATATCTGCAATCAATACTTTCTTACAAAGTCCCAAGTTATAAAGCAATAAGGTGCACTTCCACCAACTCAAAAACAGTTTGAATCACAACTCAGCACTTAAACGTAAAACCTCATAACTGCTCAGAACGCCTAAACAAGATTACAATTTTAACTTTCTTGAGGAGATGGAGACAATATTTGTTCAGAGAACTTCTATTACAGAGAGTTCCATTATTAAAGGTTCCTATATATTCATAAAATATACAATAAATTCAGCAGTCCTATATTAAAACGCAAAGAGCCTCTTTCACCACTCATAGCTCAAGTCACAAGATACTTCTTGGATATTAAAAACGGATTCGTTTTCCTGTGGATTCCCCAACTTCTCGACTTACGGGTCCTTGGTCTTGCCACGAGAATATAATTCACGCAAGCTGTCATCGATATCGAGGCAAAAAGAACAATGAGAGTTTAACTAATGGTGCAAAATGCAGAATTAAAATACGGTAAAGTATGTATATTTGTGAAAGTATAATAGAGCATTCTTTTTCATTTTACAAGGGAAAAGCACTTTATAGACTTTAAGCTTTTCATCAGTAATAGAGGAAAGTCGCCTGATTTTACTTTACTTTGTCGCCTTTTTACATATATTCCAGAGAATATTTTGTAGATAAAAATAGACCATTTCAAATAACTTTAACAATATACATTTATGGTAAATGCAAGTACTAATAATATACTGTAGATAGCTATCGTAAATTTAATAACAGAAACTAGTAAAGTGACTTTATTTTAGCAATAAGAGGCAATATAATTCACCTATTACACTAAACCTCATGAGAGTTCAACTATTTTATTCCCTTTCGATAGAAACGATTCACTGAATTTGGATGAGCAAATTAATCCCGGGTTTCTACACGAAATGGGACGATTAGTATTCAATGTATTGAATTTATTTCTTCATAAAAGAGCGTTCGAATAATATAATAATATGTGTTGAGAACTTGCTTTGAAGATGTTCGACCTTTGAATATTTCATTTCATTGAACAACCAAGCTTTGTTTTCGCAAATATATCTAGATGGAATATAGCTGAAAATTGATATTAGAAAAAACCTATATTGGAATGTATAATTGATATGTGTGAAGTAAAATTTAAAAAAAGAAGAAATGAATATGTGAAATAAAACTCGAAATCGGAGCGCTACTAAAAACGAGCTTGGGTTCTGGGTGTGAAAGCAAGCTCTAACTTTCGCGAAATAAATTTCGAATAGCCACTACCGTAATACAGTTTCTCCAACGAGTTTCACGTAGAACTGTTCCGGTCTTTCGGCTGCGAGTGCGAATTCCACACATACACCATAAAATCCTACCAATAAAATTTGTTAATTGTTCGGGAAATCTCTATCTTTACTGCAAAAAATGTTCATTGTTGAAGAATAAAAATACTATAGGTACACAATTATTAATTCACAGTACGCGAATAATACATGTTATTATTAGAACACAAAAGTTTGTTTGAAATATTTTTATGTGTATTTAATTAATTCACGTTTTTCTTGAATATAAACATATTTTAATTTATTTTCCAATTTTTAAAGTGATGACGTATTTTAATATTGATATTTTGTTCTGGATAGAAAACTGGATTTAATGAATACATTTTGTATATGTAAATTCGAAAATTTGAATAATAATAAAGGCAAAACGCATAGATATTGTTAAAATATAACACAATAGACATTTTACATCATCCGCTTGGTAAAAACCAAACATATTGTAAAAATTGCGCGTGTAAATTGCGCAATGTAACCAAATTGTAATTTGCACATATAACCAAAATTAACTTCAGAACTAATATACACTCACGTATTTTGAAAGACCTGAAGTTGCCTGAATAAAAAGTTATTCCTCTAAAAAATTTTACGCATCAAACATAATTGTTACCCTTAGTCTTTTATGTGCAATTACTTTTATACAATACGTATAACTAAAGTTGATTCGCGAATTTCAATTAAGAAACCTCCAAAGATCGGAGTTCCAATTTGCACGAAAAAGGATTTCAGTGCTACAGCTGAAATCCTATCTCGACCTAAGGTGTGCGATAACTATGAGCTAAGAATATATATAAGATCGCCAGTGGAATTGCGGAACTTTGGCAAGACTCGTTACTGCACTAATTTTATGCGACGCAATGAGAATATGACATGATCTACTTCTCGGAGTAAAACATGAAAGCTACTCGTTTCACATAAAGATTATTTTATTTAATTATTTTATTTTAAAATAACTCATAAAATAATATTGAAATTATGAGATTGTCATAATAAGTCTACTTGATTTACGTAACAAACCAAGTTTAACGCATAGAACTAAGTATATTTATTATTACTCTTAGACAAAGACAACAATGGTTGCCTTCTCTCGTCAACACCTTTGATTAATTATTTATTAGTACAAATAGCTCTCTTTTCTAATCAAGACAAATGATTTCTAATACAATTTTCATAGCCGTTATATAT
>JBAGKK010503001.1:0-14626 GCA_037177015.1 Euceroptres primus | reverse complement strand
TTGACAAAAAAAAAGGGGGGGGGGTCAAATTTTACACAAATCTAATACCTTCTCATATGATGATGAGAATGTAAAAATTTATTCGAAGTGCTGTTTTCATTATTCGGAAATCATGCTCGTACTTATGCATTCTCATAACCTTCTAATGCATGGAGGAGAGCATGATTTCCGAATAATGAAAAAAACACTTTGGACAAATTTTTCTTATAATATTTAGTATTCCTATCTTAAAGTACAAGGTTTGAACATTAATTTAAGTCCTTTACAAAGTCTTTAACACACCGGTTCGTTCGCTCTGATTTTAAAAAAATTTCCAAAAACACGTTTTTTCGCACTTTTGACCCCGTTTCGCGCAAAAACTGGAGCCAAATCCACTACTTTTGGTTTCGGATTCGGATTCTACGTGAAAAAACCTATCGGAATCAGTTGTTATTAGGCCGGTAATCTGAAATCTATGAAATTTTATAAACCTGTGTAATGATTGTCATACTAATAATACTATCAAGGAATCCTCGAGTGAATCCGAGGATTTATTTGATTCGAACAGTATTTCTGCCTGATAAAAAATGGTAAAATTGATGCAGATGTTTCGTGTGCTTTGGACCAAATTTTGAAGCAACTGAATTTAATTATTATAATGAACATTATCAGCAGGTGATTTTTTATCAGAAATCTCCATTGGAATATCATTATTTATCGTTATGTTCAGGTACTTCCGCGAAAGTTTGTCTTGTTTCGGAATCTTTAAAATTAGAATCTTTAAAAATCGATGGTCATCCTTCTACATGAAGCCGCACACGATAGCGAGTACAAAGCATTGCCCTTGCTTGAGTTCTGCAGAAATAGTTTGCACCCGATCCGTTTTTTTTTTATGATTTAAAAGCTGAAATGGATTTAAACAATTCCTGAAAGGCATAGTTCTTTGGTGCAAAAACAGTTAAAAGGATATAAACTGATACAGAATGAAAGAAAATTTATCAATCCAAACTTCTTTAATCATAAATCAAATAATGAGTAGTTGGGACAATAACCTGGGAAATGCAGAGACTAGTTGTTTTTAGAAGGTAAACCTATGTCTGGTACCATATACATATATTATATAGTATCAAATAAAGTTAATCTATCCGAAGCTATCAATTTTTTAAGCGAGCCGGACGCGTATTTCTTGGAAATATTCTACCTGTGCCTGGGTAGCAATCAGGCGTCACATCAGCGAATCCTTTTGCACAGTATCTTGGGTCGACATATAATACAACATACGTGAAAGCTATGAAAATCAGAGAAACTTTTTTTCTGAAACTTTTGCAAACAAAAGGTTCACAAGGTTTCAACAGTTTACAAATTAAAAATTTTCTGTGAAATATGACAATGTAAATGGGTGATTCTCCATACAAAGGGCACTTTTGGAAAAAGTAAAATAAAAAAAATGTGTTCAAATCATTGTTTTTTGCTATAATTAGCTGTATTAGCATCATAAAAAGAATTTCTGAAAGTAGTCACGCTTAAAATTTATGTCAAATTTATTTCAAAGGCTTCTAGGACAAATTTATTTCAAATGCTTCTAGGACTTTTTGACGTCATGCATATCTACTCTAGTGTAACTATGGTTTATATTTCCAAATGATAAGAAAATGTTCTAAAATTTCAGCAAATAAGAATTAACAAGATTAGAAATTGCTAGCTGATACAAGGAAAAACAACAATTTTTAAAAAAAATTTGTTAATACTTTTTTTTAATAAAAAAATTAATTTTTCAAATTCATCTGTCACTTCATCATTTTGTTACTTATACAACCAAAACAAAATCATTTTTTCACAAAATCATCTTTTAAATCATTTTTGTGCAAAATTTTATTAGGCGGGTAATATTTTCTATCAGTTCAGCCCCATGATTCAAAAATATGGTTACGACAATGCTGCCGTCTAAAGTAAAAAGATACGTAAGTGACTTTGTGGTTTAGGGTTATTCTCTTAAAACTAGCAATGGAAAAGTGGACCTAAGCGACAATATCACTTATGTATCTTTTTACTTTGGACGGCAGAATGGAGGTTATGACAATAGCGACAATAGCTAACAACACAAAAAATGACTCCACAGATTGAAATCAGAATTAATCATAAAACCCTTTGGAAACTTGTTTTATCCTTTTTTACTTAACATTTTTACAGTTGATTCATTCTATTTTAGGAGATATCACGAGGTACGACCAGGGGCGTAACGGGGGAGGGAGAGGAGTGTGACACCCCCCAAATGGTCGTGCCGAGTCGGCATTTTCGGGATTTTCGGGTAATTCGACTATAAGTCGGCTAGTCGGCAAAAAATGGTAACTAGTCGGCAAATTCCACTTATTGAGTCGGCATTTATGACAATACTCACCCCCCAAAACTCAATACGCTTGCTACGCCCCTGGGTACGACAATGGATACTAATAAAAATACGCAACGTTTTCCTTGCACTTTGCGTAATTTTTTAAAAGTAGGGTAGATCGCTTTAGAGTAGGTAATTTTAAATAATCAGAAAAAGGACCAAGAATGTTAATCAAGTTTGTCATCATAAGATTTCGGCAATGCTTGTACATTACCAGCCGTAGTTTGTTTATTTACTATTAATAATTAATGTGTGAGAGTGAAAAAACTGTTTCTCTACAGATAGAACAAAATTTGGACTTTTTTATCTTCATAGTTTTCACTGAAATAAAATTTGTTTGGGGTATGGTTTTGTATTCATAACAAAGCTGGAAGCTTTAGGAACAATATAATTCGACGCCAACCTTTATTTTTCTTCATATGTGAATTTCTAAGCACTTTTTATTTGACGTTGCAAGATCTAACAGTAATTTGTTGTAGAAGACGAGAAGTGTATTGCGTTTTACCGGTTAGTATAACTTCTGAAAACTTCCACATAGTCTTACAATATCAAATATTTACAATTTGCCTGTATAACTTCTCTCGTGGATTTTTTAATTTTCACAAGGAATTATTATACACATTTATGAAGAATAAATGTATTTATTTATAATGCGGTTCCAGATTTCCAAATATACCCGTCGTATATTTCCACTTTTGTAAAATACACATATTATACTGTTGTACACTACAAAATATCACAGGTTATCTCTTTTACTGGTAAATAAAAAAATTATCACGTATTAAAAATCTTCCTTTAATTAATCGTTTTGTAAAATGATTTTCGACTTCCTACATGAATGCATAACCTCCTATGCACTAGTTTACTCTGCTCATGCATTAGCCGCCATGTTCTGAATATTTTAATATATATTGTTATACGCGTCGCGATAGAGCGTTAGCATTTTCTAAATACTATCGCTTTTCAACGACGTTTTGCTTGCAGTTTTCTAGTTTGGTGCAAGAAACACGTTCAAACTTGCATTTTACCAGGACCAGTGAAAGCAGAAGGGTGCATGTGGACGAGCAACGAAGTTTGCCAGTCGCTCTTGCTCTCACCGTCTCCCTCGCACGCACTATAGTCTTTCTCCCTCGCTCTAATGGCCTACGGTACTACGCAAGGTCAAGCCTAGTCCAAGTTTCTCCTATTATGAAAAAAAACCTTCTAGAAGCTTCTAGCTAGGCCCAGCATCTTAGGAGAAACTGGGAGGGAGACAAACCCTAACACGACCTCGTCGTGGGGGCGTAAGGCTGTTAAAATGACGAGCTCCTTGCACCGGAGGAGTTAGTCGCGGGTTTCCAGCCTCGCCACGACACCCGACTACGCTTTCACTCTTGTAAATCGGGAAAATAAATACTTAGTTAATACGATCTCCGAGCTCGTCTCTACCCTCGAAAACTTCCAAGTCCCTCTCGCTTTCCAGAATGTCCTTCGGGTACCTTCTATCTCCTTACTTGTCCGGAAGATTCGAAAGAAGCTTCCAAGTCCCTCTTTCCTCTCAGAAGATCCTCCGGGTATCTTCTATTTCCTGACTTTTCCGGAAGACTCGAAAGAAGCTTCTAAGTTCCTCTCGCTTTCCAGAAGATTATCCGGGTACCTTCTATTTCCTTACTCTTCCGGAAGATTCGAAAAAAGCTTCCAAGTCCCTCTTTCCTCCCAGAAGATCCTCCGGGTACCTTCTATTTCCTTACTTTTCCGGAAGAGTCGAAAGAAGCTTCCAAGTTGCTACGGGTATCTTCTATTTCCTTACTCTTCCGGAAGATTCGAAAGAAGCTTCCAAGTCCCTCTTTCCTCTCAGAAGATCCTCCGAGTAACTTCTATATCCTTACTTTTCCGGAAGAGTCTAAAGAAACTTCCAAGTCCCTCTCGCTTTCCAGAAGATTATCCGGGTAGCTTCTATTTCCTTACTCTTCCGGAAGATTCAAAAGAAGCTTTCAAGTCCCTCTTTCCTTCCAGAAGATCCTCCGGGTATCTTCTATGTCCTTATTTTTCCAGAAGAGTCGAAAGATGCTTCCAAGACCCTCTCGCTTTCCAGAAGGTCCTCCGGATACCTCCTATTTACTTACTTGTCCGGAAGATTCGAAAGAAGCTTCCAAGTCCCTCTCACCTTCCAGAAGATCTTCCGGGTATCTTCTATTTCCTTACTTTTTTGGAAGATTCGAAAAAAGCTTCCACGTCCCTCTGTCCTTCCAAAAGATTCTCCAAGCATCTTCTATCTTCCAGCTTGCCAGGAGGCTCCTAGCGAGCCTCCCATCTTCCATACACAAAGATCTAGAACATAATAACGTGACCGAACCCACACCAGAAGAAAACCTAAAACAGTGCAGCCTAACAATATTGTTATGTATATTATAGTTCAATTATAGTATTTTATGATACAAGGATGCAAAAGTAAACGCCATTGCATTCGAGTATCATACGCTATTTTTTGTAACAAATGCCACGAAAGTCGCAAATGGTATGCAGACGTTTGAGGGAGCATGGGGGTCCGGGGCGCAGCCTCGGCGGGGGATTCGGGGGGCGGAGCCCCCCGAAAGGAAAAAAGCTACTTCAAAAGAATTAAAAAAATATATTTTTCCACAAAAACAACTCTTTGATTTTAAAGCAGAATTACAATGAATTTTTTCAACAGTTTTTATGTAGAAACTTAGTCGTTTTTTCTCATTAATCGTAACTGTCGAGATTTATTTATTTATTTATTTGAAAATTAGAAAGCCCAACAGTTCAAAGAACCAATGATAGGGCTACATAATGTACATAAGCGTACGGTTTAAGCGTGAGCACGCAGGCTCACGCTGGAGCAATTGTGAAAATGATACACATTTGGTCGAGAAATCATTAATGCATCATTATTGATGTTCGAAGTTGAAGCTTTAACTTCATGCTAATTTTTCTTTTGATTTGACAGTTCTTTTTCCTGATTGGAATTATCTCCAGAAGTGGACGCATTCAAATTAATTGAAGATGAGATCAGGCTACATATCTTTTTTTTTTGTTTGTTGAGTTTTCAAGATAACTATCTGCCGTTTGGTTGGACTTTCAGCCCCCATGACTTTTGAGAGTTAAAATGTCGGCATTCCAATGACTTGATGCGTCACTTGATGAAGAGATGCGAATCCGCATATTCAATACCTTTGTTGTGATGTTATAAATCTCCTCTCTTCTAAGTGCTTCAAGAAATCCAAAAATTAAAGCAACCTGCAATTAAAAAAATTAGTATAATTAAAAGTAGTATATTAATAAGAAAAAAATATACAATGACAGAAATTTAAAAAATAAGGTAATTACTTTTGTTGCTAAAAATTATTGATCTGGGGCTTCATTGCAAAATTTTGCAATGTTATCTGCAGTGAGCACTTTAGCTTTTTTGCTAACGAATCCTTTAGATTGTTGCTTCATGAAAGCAGTCAATTTTGGATACTTTTGGATATCAACATTTTCGTTCGTAATTAAAGTACTCTTAAGCATAGAGTACCGAGACCAGAGGCTGGACGGTTTCATTTTCTGCGACAATCCACCAATATATGCCATCAACATATTTTCAGATGAAGACGTTGTGTGTTTTGCCTTCCTCCATTCACAGAACTGTTTGTACACTGCTTCATACTTTGCCTTTGATTTCTCTGGCAACAAATTCTTTGTGAACTTATCAACTTCTTCATCAATTTATGGTGACGTATAATTTTGGTCAGTATTCTCATCGTTCAAATCACTCATTTTTACTCGATTGCACAAAAATTATAAAATCTAATTAAAAATAACGCAGACAAAGCCAGCTCGTCGTTACATATTATTTGGAAGTGTCTGACATAACCTAACTGACGAATTTATTTTACGTACACTAGACTTAATTCAATTTTGCCCAGCTAGGCGGCGCGTCAATTTGTTCTACCTGATCAGCGGAGTGGAGGTTTGATGTTTTTAGGTCGAGATGCAAGTTAGCCGAGTGAATCGAAGTGCGCATGTCCATCGATAGAAATAATTTTCTTGCTCAAAGTGCGCATGCCTAGCGATATAAAATACTTTTTCCTGAACGAAGTACGCATGCTCAGCGATAGAAATTATTTTTCTTCCTCGGAGTGCGCATGCGCACTAGAATTAGTTTTCTTGAAGAAAAGGCTCCCTTTGGACGCAGAATACAGGCATCGAAACTTTCGTATTTCGGGGCATGTGTTACAAAAAAGTATTAAAGCTGAAAATTGTACAGTTTGTGTAACTTTTTAAGACCATTAATCATTGATTTGAAAACAGTTTAGTTTACCTTCACTATATGACTCTAAAGTGTGCCTCTCGTATTTGTGGACATGCTCCAAAACCGTTTTTCGGGTATTTCATGTTATTTTATTCTGGTTTATGATTTTATAATCCAGTTTTTTATCGCAAATCATGTTGTGAAGTTATAAAATGAAGATTTTTACCGAGTCTCATATTGATATTACCACTAGTTTAAATAATTTATCTCTTGGACACAAAAGTGCCCTCCATATGGAGAATCACCCAAATACAAACTGATTTGGCTAAAATTTGCAACGTATCATTTTTTTCCTCTGACGATTAAATTGATTAGAACAAATTCCGTGGATAGGAGCAAAAGAATTTTTAAAAAAATTGTTGACCACACAGTAAATCATTTGCGTCTTGTTCTATATCTACGTTTCACACACACACGCGCGCGCGCAAAAAAAAAACAAAAAAACTCGAAGTTCGAACGAGTCAAGTCGAGCTTGTTAGGTTTCGAGTCGAGATGATCTCGATCCGGTTCGAGTCGAGCCAAGTCGAGTTCAAGCTTTCCGAAAAGCTCGAAATTTTTTGAGTTCTCGAACAGTTTCATTTTTTAATTTTAGCTACAAATTTATGATCAAATTCTTTGTATTTTTAAAATTTATACGACATTTTGTATTAAAAATTTCGTATTTTTGAATTTTGATCTTAAATTCACTGTTAGCAACCTGAAATTTGCGAGAACTCGAAACTGATCGAGTACTAAAATTTTTCGAGAACCCGAAACTTTTGAGTAGCTCGAAACTTTCGAATACTCGAAGCAATTTGAGCCTGCTCGAACTCGACTCGACTCAAAAAAAGTCGGCTCGACTCGACTCGAAGATCGACACGAGTTTCTTACACACCCTTAATATTGATTGATTTTATTACTGACATTAAATTTTTTTTGCTTGAGGAAGAAAATTTTTCTTACAGGAAATCCAGGAGGTCCTTGAATACCAGATTCTCCATTGATACCATCCAAGCCAGGTAGGCCCTGTGGTCCAATTTCACCTTTTGGTCCTAAAATTAAAATAGTATTTGTAGGAGCAGTGTAAGATTTTTTTTTAAATTTCGTAAAGCATAGTAAAGATCGTTCAAAAATTACAAAAAGCTGTACATAATTTTCCAACTGACACATAGCCTGTATGTAAAATCTTTACACAAAAATTGCTACGAAGTATTTTATGATCAAGAACGGAAACCTAAAACTAAAAATATGGAAAATACAATACAATATCAAAAACTCATGTGAGATTATCCTAGACGTATGCGCCGCCGCTCTTTTTCGATTCCAGGTAATCGATTTGCAATTATTTTTTTAAAATTGAAATTAAATAAATTCTTAAGAAATCTGTGAGAGAAGATTTCTGAAAAAAGTTGTTAATTTTTTTTATTTAAATGTAAACTTTGAAAAAATTATTTTTCTTAAGATGCCCCATATGCATTAACAATCCATAAATTGTTCAGATTGAGTAACATTAATGTGAAATCGATAATGAAACATTCGGTAAGTATTATTTGGCAGTTTAAAATGAGTAAATAAATTATTATTAACAATTGTCTTGTTATAAACATCAGTCTGAGATTTTGTATTGATTTTGAATATTTATAAAGTGACTTTTGTCTGTAATCCAGATTAAAGTAATTTGCAAGCATTATAAAATAAGTGGTATATTTCACATTGTCATAAACAAATAATATAAACAATGTAGAGTTTGAGCAATTTTTGAAAGTTTGAGGTACTTTTTTTTTGAAATTTGTTTCAATTAATTATTTAGCGATATTCTAGGATAGAATATTGACGTTTCACGACAAACGTTATTGCTATAAATAAATTGCATAAACAAATTCGGTGTTGAAGTAATTTTTTTAAGTTTCAGGTGCTTTTTTTTAGAAATTTGTTTGAATTGATTTGCCAGAGAAATTGTAGGACAAAATATTGACATTTCATAACAAACTTTATTGTTACAAATAAATTGTATAAACAAATTTGGCGTTTCAACAATTTTTTCAAGTTTGTAGTTGCTTTTTTGTATACTTTTTTGAATTGAACAAATTTCCAAAAAAAAAGTAACTGAAACTTAAAAAAATTATTTCAACAGCGAATTTGTTTATACCACTTGTTTGTAACAATCACATTTGTCATGAAATGTCAATATTCTGTCCTAGAATATCGCTAGATAACCAATTGAAAGAAATTTCCAAAAAAAAGTAACTGAAACTTTCAAAAACTGCTTCAACTCTGCATTTTTTAATATTATTTGTTTATAACAATCAAATTTGTCATGAAATGACAATGTACTGTAGTAAAGTATCACTGGAAAACCAATTTAAAAAAATTTTCAAAAAAAAGTATTTAAAACTGTTAAAAATTGCTCAAACTCTGCATTTGTTTATATTATTTGTTTAAAACAATGAGAAAAATCACTGCCAAGTGTTTCCTCGTTTGGAACACTGTGCTTCCTCATAAAAATTGTTTTTTTAGCAATTCCTTAATCAAGTTGATTTTTATGAATATGTGATAATAGGTCAATCGATTCATCTCGTTAAAAGGAATAAATTTGGTACTTATACCTATTTCCAAAATTGAAAAACTTTTTTCGATACAAACGTAAAAATAATCTTAATTTTATATATTATAAATATAGTTCGTCATAAAAGGTTCTACAATAGATCAATCGATTCGTCGGGTCAAAAGTAATAAATTTGATTCTTATAATATTGCTTTATTCCCAAAATTGAAAAAAATTACTTATAAACGAAAAAATTCAAAGTTTAAAAAATTCTAGATGAGGAAATTTTTTGTTTAATGATGATTACAAAGATTGTATTGATTTTTATCAACTAAATACCACCCCATATTAAAAAAAATTATTTATTGAAAGTCTTTTATTAACTAAAAAAAGTGATAAAATTTATTGAAAATTTTTAATTTTTCAAATTTACTTTTTGTTATATTCAGATATTTAATGAGTCAACATCAATCATTTTTGGTAAAAAAAGGTGTATTTCTATGCAACCTTCAAATCTAAAAAAAAATTTCTTCACTACAATCAAAATTGAAAAAAATAACATCTTAAACGATTTTTTAGAAAAATATAAAATAAAAATATTTCTTCTTATCTGATCCGGTTCAAAACTGAAAAAATTTTGGTCATCATACGGGACTATAATTCCCCTAAATTTCGTGATTCTAGCTCAACTCATTTGCGGGATAAAATTAAAAAGGCATTGTTGGCATGCACATACAAACAAGCACATATAGACATTTTTAAAAAAACCTCATTTTTGAATTCCTGGGGCCGAATTAGGTCGAAAAAAGGCCAAAAAATGAGATTCGACAATTTTCATCGTTACAAAGCGTCCTTTATGAGGAAGTAATATACTACCAGTTATTTTATAATGCTTGCACATTACTTTAATCTGGATGACAGATAAAAATCACTTTTTAAATACACTCATCGCTAGATTATGGGCCACTGGATTTCGGGTCGGCTTCATGGTCGTTCATGCTTCACTGATTCTGTCCCCTGAGCGTCCCGCAACGGCGCCATAGCTCGGGCAGTCAGGGCCGCCAGAAGTTGTTTACGTCACGACTCTCTGCGCATTTACTTTTGTACGTTCAGAGACTATATACGCGGTCCTGAATGTTGACAGAAGACTGCTCGCTCATCGCTTTAAATCAGGTTCCAACTGGATTTTAATAGCAATGAATTGAGGACCGTCTACCCCCGAGCCCGGCCCATAATCCAGCGATAAGTGTATTCAAAATCAATACAAAATCTCAGACTGATGTTTATAACAATACAATTGTTAAAACCAAACTATTTATTTATTTTAAACTATCAAACAGTACTTACCGAATGTTTAGTTATCGATTTCACATTAATATCACTTAGTCTGAATAATTTATACATTGTTAATACATGGGGTATCTTAAAAAAATAGTTTTTTCAAAGTTTACATTTAAATTTAAAAAACTAAACAATATTTTAAAAAATCGGCTCTCACAGATTTCTTAAAAATTTATTTAGCTTCAATTTAAAAAGTTGCAAATTTTAGCCAGGATAGTATTTTAAATATTTTTTCATCGTTATTCCCCACGCCGCGGCGTGGGATCGGCTCGCCGTCGATGGTTTCACGCCGCATCTGTAACCGGCGGCGGCGGCTAAAAGCAGAGGCGCACATGTCTAGATTACCCAGTGTCCTATACCTATTTAATAGAGGGCTTTATTTCCCAAATGAAACAAATATATTTCTTCCAGATAAACACACTCTAGCCAAATTTATTCGTTCTGGTATACAAAAATAATATGTACCCAAGGAAAGCCCTGATCGGATAAGATCTAGAGATCACTCATCGATGGTAAAGTACACTCATCTCTCGTAACTGTGCCGGCCTCGGGTCTGGTCGGTACAGTATACGGCGCTATTAAAATCTAGTTTGAACCGGACTTAAAGCGACGAACGAGCACTCTTATGTCAACACTCAGAATCGCATATATAGTCTCTGAACGTACAAAAGTATATGCTCAGAGAGTCGCGATGTAAACAACTTCTGATGCGGCCCTGACTGTCCGAGCGATGAGCTTCAGTGTAGAGCATCAAGGGACGCTTAGGGGGGGGAGACAGAAGCATTCAAGCGTGAGCAACCGTGAAGCCGGCACAAGAACAAGCGGCACAGTAAGGCGAGATGAGTGTATCTTGCAAAATATAAAAGTTTTAAATAAGTAAGTTGTTTGTACTTGTGCTACAATTTTTTGTAAAAAATTACTCTGCTTACAACCTTAACTAGCACACGTGTTTATAAGCATTTTAAAATTGTTACAAGGAAAAATAAGGAATAAAAATATTAGTAGTTTAATGAGTTTTTCTGATATCAAGAAGATTTTTAAAAAAAAATTTAAAGAAGCTTTCATATCGTCAATTAGTCCAGACGAAATCTAATTTAAATAAATGGATAAATTGAATGTAGTGTTATTTTAACACCAATTCTGGTGTTAAAATAAAGTGGTCCGAGGAGGGTCACTTTTTGTGGCCTTCCTGGGGCCAAGGAGGGTATTTTAAAATTTTACTTCAAAAGCTGCAGAGTTTTTGTTTACGAATTACTACGACAACACATAGAAATTTGAATAACCTAAGGTTGGCTGTACCCTATTATGAGAATAATTCTTAAAAATCACACATTTTGAAAACTACCCTGCATAAAATGTCGAATTCAAATAAATAAAATGTCGAATTCATATAAATAAAAATTCGAATCAAATAAATACTTTTTAATGTGTGAGAGTTCGCATTATTGCGAATACGCTTAAATACCTGTCAAGCTTTCTAATACAAAAATATTTTCTAATACGAAAGCGTCGTATTCAATGTTTTCGATTTTGTCTACAAGTAATGCGGATTAAATAAGAATTAATACATTTTAATAATTTTCAATGCGGCATTTTATGCAGGGTATACTCAACGTACATTCTCCAGTAAGTACAAAATCAAAATACGTAATTAGAACAAAACACGTGGTTAGAATGTTCCAAAAGCAGCCTATGTTAGGCCAAATGACGTTCCAAAGACGCTTTTAAGACGACTTTGGAATATTAGACGTTTCTAAAACGACATTTGGTCTGACATTGGACGTTTTTGTAACTTTCTAATTACGTCTTTTAACATTTATGCCCACTGGGTAGTTTTGTTTTTTTGTGTGTACAGGTATGAGCGATCTCTAAACCCCAGTCGACGAAAAAAACAAACAGTTATGTAACTTGGTAGGAATAGCATTCATTTTTAGTTGTGTTTACGAGATTATTTTGATTCAGAAAATTTATATTAATATTATATTTCTAGCTCATCTACTTTAATATAAAAAACGATATAGTATATTCCAAAAAACTGTACATAAATATTCCGTTTTGTGTGATATACAAAACTCAGGCACATTTTGGTTTTAATTATTGATGTAAATTTCTCTTCAGAAATGTTGGGGATTAATAATTTCACAGATTTTTTCATTCCTTATACTCAATTTGAGGTTGTGCTTGGTGAAAACTTTTGAATTCTGGTTGTCTTCATTTGTTGCGCGTTTTTTGCTGACAACCTCTGAAAAATGCTGTTTAAAAAAAGCATGAAAAAACAAATAAACCTATTAAAGCATTGCTGCGTGATCAGCCCGTGCGCATAGTTAATCTTAAAAAAGGTAAGCAAACTTGAAAACACAGGTAGAATTTGAAAGTGTCGACAAATGGGAATATTCGTTACCATTACAACCAGTATAAATATGCAAAAAAATTCGAAAAATCAACTCGAACTAACTTGAATTTTTTCGAATCATCGAGTCGGGTCGAAACTGATCGAGTCAAAACTCTCAAATCAATTCAAAGTATGAAAATTCATCTGGTCTCTCGATCTAGTTACCAAGATTTTTTCTACAGCACTATACCGTTAAAATGTTGAACAACGTTGTTGTTGGACGTGAGTAGGTTTGACGTCTAGGTGGGCTGGTCGCTGTGCGTTCAGTCGATTATATCAAGTCCCATTGGGCACAAATGTCACAAACAAAATTAGAACGTCCCAAAAACGACCCATCAGGCCAAATGACGCTCTACAAACGACTAAACATTTCTAGGACGTCACTTAGCTTAACATTGGCATTAGAAACGTTTGAACGATTTTAGAACGTCACTTGGCCTAACATCGGACGTTTTTGGAGCGTTCTAATAACGCGTTTTGACATTTACGTTCCAAACACGTTTTTAAGGGGTTCTATAATTACGTATTTTGACATTGTGCTCACTGGGGTGCCTGCATAATCCAAAATCGACTGCCGTTAATACACCAGCTATGCTGGACAAATATCCAGGTAAATGCGAGCGCTTTTAATCAAATTAGCTGCAGTCACCAATCACGCAGGAGTTTAAAGATTCATGGGATTCTATCTCTATGGGCAATTCTAACTCCAGGTGTTTACGGTAAAAATGGGAATTCTTAATTTAGAATATTATGTATCTTGACAGAACCGACTCAAAAGTTACACTAAGTCCGAAATTTTTAGGCCGTATTTAGAGCATACCTTTAATCGATAGTTTTTATTGTGAAAAAACGAAAATGTATGATTTTCTACATTTTTATATTTTTGTTGGTTTATTTTTCAAAAGAACGCCGTGAGAAGTTTGAAAGAAAAGAGAGGTCTGATTGTTAAGACTCTTTCAATCGATTGATGCGAAGGCTGGGCGTGCTCAACGCATTGGTGTGCATTCGTGTTTACAGGCAGTTCTTTGCATGTAGAGAGGATCATGGGACTAACTTCTGAATGGGAATGTCGTGTCAGTAATACCTTACGACAAATTTGAGATGTATACAATTGTCAGAATTCGTAGATTATTCTGCATTTTTTATTATCAATTTGGTAATTTCAAAACTGCAAAAATTAGTATTTCTAAATTTTATCTACCCTTAGTTTTATTGCAGTATTCAAAAAGGATTGTTGTCATAATAAGAATAAATATACCTTTTTGTATAAAGGAATTATATACATCTAGTATGGGCAAACTTCTATATAACATAGTAAGGGCAGCCCGTTCAAATCGATCGACTCGAGCACGCTAAAGTGACACAAAACGTTCCTAAACAGTTTGATAAAAAGTTTCCTATTATTGAGCACTTCATATGTCCGTAAGTAAAGTAAAATTTATTACAATGGTCAGATATCAGAGCACTGCCAAAAATATTGGCAAAGTTTGTCGCACAAAATTTTTTCCGTGCATCTGCCATGTGTATAGCCATTTTTCTCGTGTTCCTCCCCACGAAAAAAAATAATACTGATTCTGTCTCTACGCAATAAAAACTATCGATAAAGATTAAAAAATTACAACTAGAACGCAATCCCGTGTAAAAATTTTTCGACTTGGTTTCGACTAGACACACCCCCAATCAAGACATGCTCAAGTCAAATTGAAGATA
>JBAGKK010502990.1:0-14630 GCA_037177015.1 Euceroptres primus | reverse complement strand
GAGACGCGTGGCGGTCTCGGGTAGATGAGGCAATGAACTTTCGAGTTCCAAATGCTGATAAATAATAATAATAATGACGTATATTTGAAAAATAGATTTAAAAATCTTGACGTTGATAATAATAGATGAACTAATAAACTTCAAGATTAAAATTTTTTTTAAATACAGAACATTTCCTTTCAGTGGATTCAATAAGCCGGCTCTCGAATTTCCTTCATTGAAAAATCAATGTTCTCTTTTTACAAAAATCTGAAAAATCGACATATATGTTGATGAATAATGGATTGAGCATGGATCGTCCAGAAAGAGCCAGAAATGTGATTTTAGGGTGAGCCTCGATATTTCCTCCCTTTATCAATTTTCTGTTTCCTCTTTGCTATCATTTCCCAATAAAAATCTTTCGATTTCTTTTCCATTTTACGGTATGATTTTTAAACAAAGAAATATTAATTTTATTCAATTTTTAATAATTCTATTGAAATTTCAGTGAATTCGTATAATTTAAAAACTAGTATCCTTTAAAAAGTATCCGTTTCCAATTTGAACGATTTGAAATTAGGCTTTAAACTTTTGAAACAAAGTTTGAATATTTTTAATTAAAAATTACTCGTAATCGTTACAGGATTTCCATGAATCACAAAAGCAGTGGCCCGGAAATTTTTAATCTAATATATCTAACCCCAGCAGGCAAGAAAAGTCAATGCATTTGTATATCAACTCACATTATTCCCGCACGATATGTCATAAAAAGAAAATAGAATGCAATTTTAAGCTTGGATCCACAAACTGCTCGTAAATTTTACAACATTTGCGATAGTATCAGTTAACATGACTCACGCATTAGCGTGTGCTCGAATGAAAATAACACATCGTTGAACAATGTTAAAAAAAAATCATGAAAAACCTTTTAATAAAATTACGAAAAGCATTTTATTACCAAAATATTAATGTCCTCAATAATTAAACTATAGTTCAAAAAGTATTATAAATTTACCCCTGAGTTTTATATTTAAACAATTTAATAAAATTGATTTTGTTTTTAAAGTTTAAAAATGTTTTTTTCTTAATTACAAGCAATCTCTTTCCAGAGGCCTAGAAACCAGAGGGATGATGAAAAACCAGGCGATTATTTTCATAAAATAATTGAAAATACCTCGATTTAATATAATCCAATTTTGCAAGTTTAATTTAATCCGATACTTTGGACCAAGAATTTTTTTAAAGAAAGGTACTGACAAAAAAGGGGGTATTTTCGTGAGTATAAATCTTTAAATTGAGCTTGACTCTGACTTCAGAAAGCAGATTCATGCTTGACTAAAAGTTTTATTATGTCATAAAAAATTTGCAAGCTGTGCGAGGCTTCTGAATTTTTCAAAAGTGGTATCGAGTATAGGGAAATTCAGTGGACTATAAATTCACTTCTTAGAGGTTGCTCTGCAATTCCCATCTCGCCGATGACTGGTCAATCATGATCGTATTTTTCTTTAATAGCAATTTCGAAGGTTGCACATGGTCAAACCTTATTTCAGGTGGCAAACGATGAGCGTTCGAATAATGTCCTGATCGGATAGACGAGGGTCGGCGACAGGTGAAACATGATTCATCTTTACGATCTCCATGTATACATATATATGTTATTTATATAAAAGCGTCTGGAAACTCGAGCATCGAATCCAAACAGAATCCATCGCTATTTATTACCATTGACGCCGTTGTTGCTTTTTCCGTTGGGGATTTTCACAGACCACGAAAACCGCCAGTATCGATACTGACACAACAACGGAAAGCTTAGTGCGGGATTATTTATCGTTCAAGTTTTTCTACCGATCTTATGTAGCCTCATCTCAGAACGCGAGATCGGGAAAAATACCGCGGTGCAGTATACGTCACTTCCTTCCTTTGAAGAGAGGGTAATGTTCCACTTTCTGGCATTTCAAAGCTGTACAAGTGAGATATCACTTCTCCTTTGTTAAATTTGTATGAAGAATGTAGTCATTTTTTATCATCGGGGCTTTTACGAGTTTCATTAGATTTTATGAGAGGTTGTAAAGGGAAAACATATTCGCTGAGGAAATGACATTTTCGACAAAAAGAAGTACAGAAATGTTGCACCTGAATTAATTTTATGAATCTTGACTTGAAAAAAGGTTTCCACTCTTACTTTCAATTTTAAGTCATTTTACAAGAATATGAGTTCTCATATAAGAAGAAAATACAACACGTTAGCCTCAAACAAGTTTTTGAGGCTTATGAGCTTTTTGTAGTAAATTTCGTATTTATCCACATATGATTTTATAAACAATTATGATAATTGCTTCCTCATAGAGAAAGTGTATATTTTAATTTCAATTGCTTAAATATCAAACCCATTAATTTCAAATAATACAAGATGGAAAGGAACTACCAGTCAAAGTTCAACTATAACCCTATGAGAAAGTCACGTTAACTATTCGCCAAAACGCCGAAAACTTTAATCCCACTGCTCTGAGATTTGAAAGTGCACGTGAGGCAGAAATCGTCGTAATGAAATTCCGAACGAAATTCCGAGTTTAGATTCTCAATCAGACTTAACGAGATTCTAATTCAAGTCTTTGCGACGCATTAAGACTCGCGTGGAATTTCAAATCCTTTGATATACCGTTTCAAAGTTGGTACGAAATTAGGGAAATTATTCGATGATAGGGTGGGTTTCGAGCAACTAAAGACGTTCTACGACTAATCGGGTAATATACGGGAGTCTCAGTGCACGATGTACACAGACTCCACACATCCTCGACGAATCCCTGTTATACCTATTGGACCAAAATGCTCTTGTGGACTATCAGAAGTTCCATGAATAGCCGAGGATGTAATTTTAGGTCACTTTGAAGAGTGAAGTTACACCAATAACAGAACCAGCATAGCGTCGCTTGCAGCCCAGTTCCCAGTTCAGTTGAATATGTAAATTGATCGTGCAATGGTTGGATAAACGATTTCTGCCATTCAATTCTGTTCCCTGCCAAAGAAATTTAAATCACAAGCAATATATGTACCTATGACAATTTACATGATTTCAACCAGAATGGACCGTTTAAAACTACAAAAGACCGTAAATGTAATCAGCAATTTATCGACAGCGCATGCAGACAAAAGATTATTATTAAATTACACGTTTTCCTCTATTTCTGAAAACACTGACAAACAATTTTAATGAAAACTTTTGTGCTCAAGGATATGATTTCCAGAATATTGCGTCTAAATTTGAATATTCTTTTCGTCTATTTTCAAATAAAAAAAATAGAGAAAATTCTTTCGTCCTAAAATCTAAATAAAAATAAAAATATGGAAGCCATAATATCTTGAAATAACAAGCTTATCATAAAGACTTATTTATGGCAATTCTATAATTTTTATATTCCATTAAACTGTGAAAAAATCTGTACCTTGAAGTTTGACAGAAAAGAGGAGTCTTTAAATAATAATTGGAACCTAGAGTATGTAAGCAACTAGCTATGAAATGCTTCGATAACGATCAAATTAAAGGTTTATGATCGGTCTAGATGAAATCGTTTCACACGCAATTCGATTTTACTACCTACTGAAATCGATGATCAGTATAGCTGAATGTGCACTTTTCTTTCCAGAGTTGAAATAATATAAAGGGTATAAACCCTCTTATTTTAAGTCTTTTTATTTTGTACGCATTATATATTTTTTATTTTTCCTTAGAGTTGATAAATTGAAAATATACAATGATTTTCTTATAACGAAGTTTCCTGGCAAACATATTCGATTATCACAAACTAAATTCGAGTTTCGAACATCCAATCTTCTCTCTGTAGGGATAATCTAGCTGTAATTCAATATTCACAGTCTGGACTACATACATGTTGTTAAAATATTCTGGCGAAGACTTGCAATCAAGGAATTACGGAGACAGTAACAGATTACGGAATGCGAATGCATAAACCATCGGATAGGAACAGAGAGGCGAACGGAAGTGGAAACCAAAGCAAGAAAGTGAGGGTGAGAAAATGGAAAAAGACGATAAAGTACCAATAGAACGTTCTCGTTGAAAGGAAAAAGTTTCAGAACTTCCGCTGACTGTCAACAGTAACACAGCAGTCAGAACTAATAAATATTTTATACGACACACTCCTCCCCTTACCCTCCATGTTATGTTGCTTGAAACGAGTAAGTAGTGACGAGAATTTACATATTCAATCAAGCATCTAACTCGGTGCCTTCGGCTACAGACTACAGATACAGCTACACTTTATAACTTTCTTCGAGACGCCTTCAATTGAAAATCCCTTTTCAACTTACTGCGCTTTCTTACCTTTTTACCTTTGGCAAAAGCTCAAATAAAAAGTAAATAGAAATACAAAGCTGCTTTACAGAGAAAAAGTTAGAAAATTGCCCTTCTGGTTCTTTAACTTCTCATTGAGTTTTGATCAATAATTCTGAATTACTTATATTACATTGCATAAAAGTCTAATTACTTTTTCAATTTGAAAATTTTGTTTGTTCATATTGCATATTGCCTCTTTCAGTTCACATTTGATCATTGATGCAAATGAAAATGGCACCGAATCAGTCTAGCAACGGCTATCGACAATTTCGTGAAAAGTACTTAAAACAGACTATTGTGATTGATATGGCCCTCAATGACGGAGCCCGTTTCTCACTAGTTTTCCATTGGCGATGAGTGCCAGAGAGCTTTTCAATTACGGCATATAGTCGCCGTGGACTCGCAGAAAATGAAAAAGATTAAATTGCATTTCCTCAAATATGAATGTGAATCTCCTGAATCGCGACAAAGTACGTTAGCTTCATGTGTCATAAAATTTAAATTGATAAATTAAATTGACTTTCTGAATTGCCAAGTGAAATATTCTCATGATTAACCTTTCAGCGTAATTGAAAATGAATTTACTTTCGAAATGGTGAGAGGTAAAGAGCACGAAAATAATTACTATACAACCTATTTCGTTGTCGAACCCGTCAAATTTCAATGGTCACTTCCATTTTTGTAATTATTGGATTTAATTTTGTAACATAGAAGCTGATTAAATCAGATTAAAAAGTTACCAAACATTTTATGCATTTGTTTCATCTGACCTGTAATGTAGTGCATAAAGTAAGGAAGAAAAGTGAATAAAAAATATTATTAAAAGGCTCTATTTCTGAATCTACTGAGTCCTCAAAACTGGGGTATATAGATATTAAACGAATCAAGGTGATTAAGTCTTATCAAGTTGCAGTTTTCGGTATTTTCTTGCAGTCGTGCAGATCATTAAGCATTCTGAAGAGGCATCTTTATGTTCAGGCGCGTGTAATCTATTAGCCACATGAACGACAGTAATACTGAAATGCAAAGTTTACCTATAACTGTGACTTGGTATTAAAATTCTAGTAAGATACGCAGCACTAAAGCACGGCTATTATCCAAGAAAGCGCCCTAACTACACTCATTCAATAGAAACTCTACTCTTGTTTAAGTAAGCGATTAAAGAGGATCAAGACTAAAAGCAAACTGCATTGAATTTGCTATGGTGAACCTAATGACACACTATGGCTCTCAAAGTGTGAACTAACTATGATGCATTTATAAAAATAAGAAACGCGAAAAAGAATTTTTCCTCATCGTCACTGCAGCGCTCGCTGTGGCTATTTATTATATCAGTGACAACATCTGAAGCAACACTGGAATTTCCTTGTACGTAAAAGATTAATGTATACAGTTTAAGGAAAAGTCTCAATTCTATTCTTGTTTTGAAAACAGATACAGGGAAAATTTTAAGATTTTAGTTTATTTGTAAATTATTGTTTATTACATTTACAGAAAGTAAATGTAATAAACAATAATTTACGAATAATATTTTATTCCCTGGATGCAGTTCGCAATTTAACAGAACACTTTTATTTTTAAAAAACCAAAATCCTTCTTTTCCTAAATAATTAATTATTCCTTAAAGGGAACTTCGTACTGAAATTTTTTTCTCGAATGTTTCCTGGGAGGTCGTTAACGCAAGCCATTTTCTTTAGAAAAGTGAAGGTGAAAAGTAAAGAAGGGAAAATAAGTTCTGATCAAAAGGAAAAAGGAAATGAAGACGGGTGCAATCAGTGAAAGAGAAAGGAAATACTCCCCGAAGCAAGGGGTGGAAAAAAGGGCGTTGCCGCAGAAACAACTGCCGATGTAAATCAGCGGATGATAACGGCATCTATTCCCAACGAACAGAAGGCTGAGTTTCGAATTTAAGAGAACAAAAAGGAGAGAGGCTAAATCTATCAGAGAAAGGTGGATCGAACTCATTGAAAATGTCCTCGTACATGAATTATTTATTCTCCTACTTCGGCAAAAATTAGGTTCTTTTAACTAGAATTCCAAGAGTGCAGAAACTTCGAGAAATTTTATTTGCAAATAAAATAATGTATAGTGATAAAAAAGCTTACGATGCGTCATTTTATTTTAAAAAGTTTCAATATTGTAAAGGAAAAATTTAAAAACAAACTTGAGTTAAAATATATTATGTTCATTTAAACGTTCGAAACATCACGTGCATGTCTAATTTCATTTCCACTTTTATCAATCATTTATTTATTCCTTCATTACATGGAGCATAAGAAGATAGACCAGAATCTCTTAGTATTAATATTTAAGAGGTAATTTTCTGTGCAACCTTTCCTTTTTCTATACAGTTTCGCCTACAATCGTATATTGAAAAATTAAGTCCATAATCAGAAAATAAAGTATTCCTAGCATGTGTGTATCTACTTCTTCGATCTTTTTTTTTTGCGAATAGACATAGTGGTGTAGTTAATTGGATTTGAAACCTGACTAAAATCCCTCAGATTCTAAATGGATTAAGTTTGGGGATGTCATGGATAATATAATTAATTATTACAGAGGGTCTGAAATCGAATCGAGAGACATTTATATCAACTGAAATTAAAAAATAGCTTTGGAGATACACTTTATATTAATGTTACCTCTCTTTCAAATCTATTAATATTGCAATTAAAAGTTACTTAAAAGTAATTAAAATTTTATATTATCTTTTAACAGTATGTTATTAATACATATTTAACTCCTTGCAATAAATTGATAAACAGACACTCAACATATTTTTTTATCTATATACCTTTACTGCCTACTTTACCTCTTATCTTGTCGACATTAACATTTCGACACCAAACAAAGCTAAATTGCATATGCTGGATAAAAAATCTTGCTCTCTAAGAATTGAAAACGAAAAATAAAATAAAGGATAATTTTGTGAGGATGAAATAAAAAATCGCAAGAGCAGTTAAATCACTTCTTTTCTTTTCCATGGCATCGGCCTTCATAAAAATGTTTCTTTTCTCAGAATAAAGCTCATCCTTTTTTCAAACTTAATGCTCGCAAAGCCACTAAAAAATAACGTGCCGGTTGTAGAAGAAGCATTTACGTCCGCTACAAAATTCCTCGTTCGACAGAACGTGGTTCGAACAATATCACTATGTTTATGGTGAGAGATAGTTCAGAACGATCGAAATAAACGTGAAACTTCAAAACTGACAAGCAATTAACGGGTGCAGGATTTCAAGTTATTGGGAATAACCGTGCGATGCAATAACTTACTATTTTTTGTTCATGTCTTTGCGATCTGTAAATTTCCTGCAATACATTCCCACAGCAATCATATAATGGCATCAGAATTTGTCCCATTTTCACAGTGAACTGGCAGTATCAGTAAAAATATTTTATAAATACGAAAAATTGGTCTTAAAATATCGTCAAATATTTTGAAGCATTCAGTATTAGTATTTAAATTTTTTTAAACCCCTAAGAAAAATTATGGATGTATTTTAACAGCTGTTTCTGTGGAAAAATTTGTACAGTTGGGAAATTTCACATGGAAATGCAAGTACTTCAAAGAACGAAGAAAACTTGCTGTCCAATGAAAAAGAAAAACCTGCGATCATTATTTCTTTCTAATACCCAAGAGCTTAACAAGACTGAGAAAATTTCAGACATTTCTCACGATAATTAAAACGATTCTACACACACTTGAATGGAGTGCAGGAATTACTTTGCGGGAAAGAAGAAATGAGATGGAAATTTCAAATACGGCGTAACATAAAAAAGTAATTCAAATAAGTGTTTCAATTAAAATTGCGAGTACAGGCTTTTTATAAAAACATTATTTCACAAGTATTCCCTAAAAATAATAATTATTATGTATTGAGTAACAAATATTAAATTATCTCTGAGTTTATAAGTCGTTTTGTTCTTCATGATAGTGATAATTTTTTTGTTTCAACCAGGCGTTTATCTGTAGAGAAATTATATCTTTTACGAAATATTTTCTCTCTTTAGCCTCTAAATTTTGCTATCCCCAGACAATTTTGCAAAGCCGAATTAAACAAACGAGGATATTATCAAGATTTACAGTAACAGTGAAACTCGTCGTCTCTCTCGTTCGTTCGTTCACTGACTGACGGGCAATGCCAGGAAAAAAAATTAACGAGTTCGATAGCACGCATAGAGTAATGGGTATCGATAGGGTAATTAATGTGAAACAACTATCGTTTCCATCGACCTCCAGTGCTCGATGCTTACGTGGGTCTTCCCCTTCCTGCTGAGTAGCGTTTGCACATTCAAAAGCCTTCTAGTCAACAACATATATGTACATATGTTATGTTAACAGCTGTATCATGAACAATCCTCAAGCGAATTCCGAGTCTCTCGCAAGTCAGCACATTGTGTGAATCTCGTACGTGATCGAAGGTACAAATTTTGCGTCAATAATAATCGACTGATAAGAAATTCATTTTGAAATATATCATACCATCTAGATCTCTGTGTCATTATCTTTCTTTCATGAAAGAAATAAACGTGTGAAAACTGAACGTGCAAAACAGATAAGAGAAAGAACATATGGAATAATAACCTGCACAATATTCAAAGGAAACAATATGGTTCGTATTTGATTAAAGAATATATTAATTAAAAATAAGCAATAATTAAAATCCGAAATTTAATTTGCTGTTCGTGTCTGCTTTTGATTATCAAATTTGAATGTAAAAGTATACATTATTTAATTTTGAATTTTCATTCTATTTTGTTTCCAATCTTGCTTTTGTACTATCACAGATAAGTGAGAATACCACATGGTATTGTATAGCACGAGTTTGACGCAACAGCTTTAATCGAAAACCTGGTTTCAGTCCGAACATGTTCCAGTTTTACAACTTTCCGCGTTACCGCAAGCATTAAATTGTAATGATAATGTGAAATTGTAGTCGTAAATTCTACATAACTTTTTTTCATAAGCGAATTTTTTTTCAAAAAACGTAAAGAAGTAATTATTCTAAAATCTAAAACGTATGTGCTTTTAATCTTGCAATCTTCCAATTAAAAATTATTATTTATATTTAAAATGCTATATTCACTAATTATAATATTAGATGATTATTTAATTAGATGATTTATATAAGTAATTCATCAACTAAATAATAAACTAAAATAAAAAAAATTATTCCATATGTTCAATATAATATACGCAAACACTTTAAAATATATGGTCAACATACTTTCTGGATCACAAAATTTGTTCGGGATATAAAAATACGCTTACGATAAGTGATAGTTACGGTTTAGAAGTATTGACAGGTTAAAATAGAACGACAAAATAACAAAGAAGTTCAGTTGCAAGCTTTTCGAACCAATCCTCATCGCTGTACTCGAATCACGCGCGTCAGTTGAAAATTCTCATTTTTCATTGATGCATCAAATATTTACTTATACCAGACGTATAAGTGTGCATTTATAGAAAGGGAGAAGATCCAAAATTGTCTACACTAGTTCAATTTCATTCTACGTATGATTATCTTTTATTTTGCTTCAATTTAATGTTTGAGAATTTCAATTTAAAATATTTGTTTTATCGAATCAACAGGATTTGCTGCCAAAGATGGAGTCGGAGGAAAGGATTGACTCGGAAATCACCCATAGAAAAGGTAAGAAACTTTGACTTTGAAACAGAATAATTATGTAAGAAATAATGTTATTTAAAAAAATCATTTACATCATTTACGTCGTCTCTACTGAATTGCATTGAAAGTTAGAAAACTCTAGTCAATAATAACCTAAAGAGTTTTGTAATAAAAGCACCAAAATATTTTTATAAGAGGCCTAAATTCACATTTGTCTCGACAGGAAAGGAAAAGCTTGCGATCGAAGATGAGAATTCCGAAATTGCTGAGGAAAATTCAGCACAGGATCAGGAAAATGACCAGACGCCTAAATCAGAACTAGAAGAAAAAAACGACCCTCCTAAAATTCGACCTCAAGAAGATTTTACTACTTGGGGGGCAGTGAAATACAGATTTTATTTATTCAGATACTATCATTATTATTATGCTGATAAACTAGACAAATATTTAGCTGCCGGTTGTTTATGGATTATGAGAGTGTATTTTAGATTTCTTGGACTTGTTGAAGAAGCAGAAGAAGATGCAGACTAGAATCTAAATTGAATTTAATTTAATTCAATTAAATCTAAACATTTTAAATTCGATCATATAGTATCAGTCCATTAATATATTGATATATTTATATATTTATATGTACAATTAATTTTAGAATTATGATTTAGAACTTCTTTTAGATTAGATGTATTTCTGGAATCATATTTGCGGAATTATTTGAAAATGTTCACAGATAGAATTCTATGAAAAATTGGAAGTATTTTTCTAGTAGTAGAAAATTCAAGAGAAAATAATTTATTTATGACCGATATCTAACTTCGATATGGATTATATCGAGTATATTTCTATGCTATGTTAAGTAAGGCATGCTTGAAAACTCAGTCTTCTGTTATATCACGTATTTGAATTTCAGCTCTATACTTCCGTACGGAAAAAACTGTAGCTGCACCAGGCACAAACTTAAAATCTGAACCAGAGGAACAAAAACATACTTAAATCCGAAATGTGTAAAAGCTATAATATATCATCATAATTTATACCTTCTATCGATGTTTAGTTACTACTGTAGATATAAAGTATTGCTAAGTTAGCTATTACACAGCCCAGATTTAAATATGTTCTTGTTTCTCTAGCTCATGTTTTAAGTTTGTGCTTCGTTCAGCCACAGATTCTTTTCCGTGCGAATACTAAAGAGATGACCTACTTTTTTTATAAGAACGCTTTAAAGTTGGTGCAAACATTCGAGGCAGGTTACTAAGAAATTCAAAGAACTTTGCGTATTTCACCAAACAGAGAAGAAGTTCTGCGAATACCTCCTTTGTACAAGTACTGTTTACTACCGTTTATAAGAGTGAAAATATGGAAAAGCTGGATTCTGCATTGTAAATTCAATCATTCCTTACGTTCTATTCAATCAAATTCATCGAACCAAACATCCAATATAAGAAACTTTGATCCTCCAAGCTGATTTAAAGTTAAGCTCCAATCTATCAGATAAACTGGAGTATTGATACCAAAGTATTGATATAGTTACAGAATAAGTCTTGATTTATAGAAACTAGGATTTCTAGACAGAAATATTTTTAACTTATTTCTCGTATATCCCTGTATTTATTATACGAAGCTGTTTTTCTAGAAATTGAGACAATAAAAAACTATTTTAAAAAATGTGACTTCCATTTGTTTAATAGTAGATTCCTATTTTTTTATTTTTCTATAAATTGTCAATATAAAACCAAAAAGTCAATTTTTCCCCGAAACTCGACATTGAGTAGTGTAACGATTTAGGCAACGTATGTGTCATTGTTTAACGACAACTGGACACAGGGGAATAAGGTTTCACGACAAATCGAGCAAACCAAGTTAAATGAAAAAATTTACATTTCCAGAGAGAATCGGCTATGGAGACTGTATGCACAAGCAGGTATCGATATCGAATTTTTCCAAACTCCGTCTTGTCACAATCCGTGTTTGATCGAATGCAAAAATGCGAAAGCAGAGTATTCAGTCCAGGTATTATTTCTGTTTTCAAGTTTAAGGAAAGCCAAAACTAAAATGTGAAAGCTGTTTTAAAATATTTAATTACATTTGATTCTGAATTCATTCATGCTGTTAAAAAATTTTCCAATCATCGAATTGTCACTTTTTTGCCTTTTATGAATGTGAAAAATGTTTGATTGCATTGCAAACAGCTATTTAATTTCTTCAACAATTTTTAAAAGGGAGGTCCAATTATCTTTTTTTTTTCATACTTTGAATTCGTTGGCAGTATGGAATCACACAAAGTTACGGACTTTCTATGCATTCCACAATATTTTGAAAACATTTGGTGAATAAACAATATTATTGTTTACGTAACTAAAGTTTATTTAGATCGTCATTCAAACATTATTCATAAACTCAAAATGGATTCAGAAATATTTAAAGCAAGATGATTAGATGATGTAATGTACTTTCCACTTCAAAATTGCACATATGCTCCAAAACTTTATCACTCTTTTGCCTCCGATATTTGAGATCAGAGACCTAGGAGATATCAAACACCCCTTCAACTTCCTAACACGAGCAAAGTACCGAAAAACAGTGCCAATGACTCATTTCGTATTCAAGAATCCTTTACCAGCAACTTTACGAATTTACTGTAAAGCGCCCTTCCAAGGCAACATCTGTAACATACTTCTATGTAAACTCACGGAAGAAGAAGAATTCTGACAATAAAATTGCCAACCTAGTAGAAAATTATTCTCGAGAGGTTGCAATAATGCCACTTGGCCAAGAGAAACAGAAAGAAACTGGAAGGAAGAATGCAGTTGTGCTTTACATTTGACAGAAAGCTCGTATAATGTAAAAACTCAGACTTATAAGAAGGAAACTTACTTAAAATGCGTTTTATCACCCCTTTGCAAGACCAATAAAAGTGGGTTAAACCAAGACACAGAATTCTGAGATCTAAGAAGAATTTTCAAATTATTGCGTCCCGAGGAATAAAGATGTTTTTGTAGGCACCTGGTGTGAGGAAAACTGTAATTTATGACGAGATGTGACTGCTTTAGATTTTTGTAACTTCCGAACTTGAAAACATTTTTAAAGCATTCAATTCAAACATTTAAAACTTATATTTCAAACGTTTTCAAAATTTGCAAACGTCCGAAGTGGAAAAGGATGTTTTGAAATATATCGAAGTTCTTCATTAACGTTTCTCAAACTTAAAGATGTTCAATTTTGAAGAATAAAAATTTCCAAGATTCAAAACTTTAAAAACGAAGAATATGCAAAGATTCAGTTGAAAATCGTTTTCATAATGCCAATTTTTACCCGAAGAATTACATTAGCCCCAAAGTCTAATTTAAAATGGATATCAATGATATACCTAACCAATCGTCCTTTGAGTAGTTTACGAGCATCCTAATTCTGGGATTCCGATGTAAGTAGAAACAGATATCACTGATTCGAATCATGCGCATGGCAAATTACCACGATGCCATTTACCTAATACCATTAGAAACTAGAGCTTCAGTGGTAAGCCGCATTTAGTGAATTTACAACCATAATTATAAGATTATTTAACTGCAAAATGTATGATAATGAGTTAACTTTCAAATACAATACTCAATTAATATAAACGGACTCTTAAAACTATACAAAAAATCAATGAACTCTAATGGTTATATAAAATATTTCGCTTCGTTAAAATTATATAATCCCGCTTTAAAAAAATGTAAATTATTAAAGCCCTTACATTAACTCGAACTACTAAATCCACACAATATTGAGTTGAAAGTTTAATAAAATCCTTTTTTCCCCCATTTCTCTCTAGGTTCCATTTCCAAGTTGATAAGTGAATAAATGTATAATTCTTAAATTAAATAGAGTCACTCCATGAATGATCATCTGAAAACGATGGCGATCATATTTTAGAAAATTTTTTTAATTGGTCTATAATTAGTTCTTATATTTCTAGATTCGATTCGTATATTTTAAGCATAATAAATTATTTTTCATTAAGCCAGAAAAATTTTTTGAAAACATGTGGACGTGTGAAACATGGCGATAGTACGTCATTTTTAAAATGAATTAAGGAAGTACCCTCGGTACATAGTAAGTCAGTTGAGAGAACGCTTCGACTTGTTATTGACTCACACGGTCACACACTAAAAAATCAAAATACTTTTAGAGCCAAATTCGGTATGGAAACAGATCGGGCGATAAAACCATCCGACTTCAATTTAGTCAATGAATCCTGAATAAAAGAATAACGATTCCTGAATAAAAATAGAATGATTGTGGAAAACATTCTATATATCTTAGAATTATTGCAGAATTTTTTTCATTTTTCAATCTTTTTATATACTATAAAAAGTGCGTCTTCTCATAAGATCACATGTAGGGGTGTGCAAAAAGCTCGAAATCTCGGCCCGAACCGAGCTCGACTTTTATGGGGCTCGAAAATTTCGGATACCCGATTGGTGTCGAGAACCCAAAACTGGTCGGGTTCTCGAAATTTTCGAGTACCCGAAACAAGTCGGGTTCTCGAAATTTTCGGGTACCCGATTGGTGTCGAGAACCCGAAATTGGTCGAGTTCTCGAAATTTTCGAGTGCTCGAATTGTGTCGGGTACTCGGATTATTTCGAGTTCTCGAAAATTTCTAATACATAAAATATTACCTTCTACTGAT
>JBAGKK010502979.1:0-14630 GCA_037177015.1 Euceroptres primus | reverse complement strand
TGGAACAATATTTTAAGCTAAATTTTAGTTATGGAAAAAATTTTCGTTCATTTGAACGTTCAGAACTTCAGGCACATGAGACAAGTGGATTATTAAATCTGCTTCTGATCACTCTAAATTCTTGTTTTTTTTTTCTCGATGAAACTTATTAATATTTCAAGGTCGACGACTTACGAATTCAACAGTTGCATGCGTTAACAGAAGCAATAGGTAGGAGGAAAACGATCCCTACACACGAAAGGCTGCAACGAAAATTATTACAGACATCAATCACTGGACTTATTTGAAATCACTAATTGATTATCTGCTTCAAACAGCCAAATGCTACTGGATTGCGACTTATTTCATCATCTTTTATAACTTTTTGAATCCAAAGTCTGCTTCATTTAGACGATAATAGGTGCATTTATGTTTAGAAAATTAATATTTATATTTCGAAAGATCGACTTTCCCCTTTGGTTATTAATAACCCAGCGAAAGCTTCTTGTTCGGACGTTCCAATTAGAATCGGACGCGCTAATTCAAGCCTGGATATTTTTTGTCATGCTCACAGAGTATTTACCGTTCCCGAACCACCTGTTTGAAGATCGGTATCTTTGTATTTCCCCTGTCCTACTTTTCTTTTTGTTTTCGTGCTCTTTCTTGTTCCTTTTTGCATTTAGAGGGAGGTCTTTTATTCACTCAACGCCAGAATTTTCTCCTATTCAAAACTGCAGATGAGTCTGGACCAAAGGGCTCCAAAGATCGTAATCGTTTTACACGAATGCTACACTTGATCCTGAAACCGGTTTCACGGGGATTCTCAAATCGAGCACGCACATATTAGGCGGCTCTGTAGTTGGGTGGGTTGGGTGTGAATTGAAAAGGTGTGCGTGAACGCACCTGTGTTGGACATACGGAAATACATGGTCAAGAATCATTCCACGTGGAAAAATAAGTAGACCCGGTTGTTGATTATTTAACCTGAGTCGAATCCTTAATTTCTTTTTTTCATGATAAACTAAAGTCATTATGTGCGTATTAAACTTCTAAAAACTAGTATTCTTCAGAACCTTTTATGCGCAATTTTAATGTTGCCCTTGACCAACTCCATCTCAAATTAGGAAGATTCTACGCACTTACTAAAGTTATAAGTTTTTCCGATTTGACAAAAAAAAATGTCTACAAAGTTATGAGTGTTTAAATTTCGAATGCCATTTTTTTTTAAAACGGTCAAATTTTTCTTCAAACTCTTTTTTTTCTGAATGAATGAATAAAGATATTGAAGTTTTTTTGTTTATTATAGAGTGGTTAATATATCTTGTGTGTAGTTTTCTGGAGACGTGATCTTTAAAAATTGAAGTAGCCGCCAAAAGAACGTTCTATGAACCAAAATGTCTTATTGGAATCTATGTCCATAGTGTGAACACAAATTGATAAAAGTTTGATAGATGTCATATAGTTTGTTTTGTAATATATGTACTATGATGGAAAAAAATTTCTTGCACTAAAGTCCACTTTCATATTAGGAACAAAACACTTTCATATTAGAAACAGAACATAGATTCCAATATACTTTAGGACATTTAAATTTCCATGTGTTGACATAGTGATTCGTAAACAAAATTTGGGGCTAAATGCGATAAAGTCTGAAAAAATACTCCTAGGATAAAATTTCTTGCATCTTTTAATAGATCCAATGTTAAAATAACTCTCTGTTTTTTCTGTATTGACTGTTGAATTCTTTTGAATTCACTCTCATGTTTTTGAGTTATATTATATTTTTGATCTTAAATTCAAGACGCTTACTCGGTTTGGGAGACTTTTTAAAAATGTTGTCTTCCTTCGTCGATGATCGTATAATTTTCCAAGTTTGGGAGCCGGTTCTACTTAAAAATTAAAAGTTGGTGTATTTGTTGTAAGTAGCAGTTCCTCCCCAAAGACCGGTTTTCACTTGAGTCAAAAAGAGGCTAAAGAGCGAGGGATATATGGTTGAAAAAAAAGATAGTCGTTTCATCATCCAATAAAGGCATGAGAAAAGAGTAGTTCTCGATAGGATACCAAAAAGACATTCATTTTTTGTTTTTTTACCGCTTTTTAACGACTCATCCAACTCCTTACACTGTATAGGATCGCTTTACAACATTAATCTTTAATCTCCTTCACTATGTTCTGTAAATACCTTGTTTTTCAATTTCACCTCTTTTTGCAAGAATTAAAAATTCATTGGTTTAATTCCTCTCCTTATGTTTAATTTTCAGATAAAAAGAACATAATTCAGATAATTTTTACTGAGTTAAGCACTGCCAGTTCCGCTGAGAGAAATTACTGTTCAGGAAACTTTTCTTATTCATTGGAGTAGAATAATTGAGTTGTTGAGCGACTAATTACGAGTATTGTCATGTACAGAAAATAAGTGGTTGTTTACACAAATCAAAAGTAATTCACTTGAAATCGATAATAAAATGTTTAAAAATTGTTATAGATTTCTTTTAGAAGTAACCATTTTTTTAATCATAATAACAATTTATCTTTTTAAAAAAATGTTATTACTTAAAGTTACTACTTAAGATTAAATGTCTTCATCTAATCTTAGAGAATAAGATAAATTATTGAAGTTTAAATTAATTTTTCATTACTTTTAAATGTTCTAATTTCACTTCTGGAATGTTGCATAAAAGTGAATTGAATTATTATTCCTGGGTGTATCAAACATTTATTTCAAATAAGTTCTCAACACCTTGTATTAAATTCTTACTTGCTACATTAAAATCTAAAATGAGAAACGTGACTTAAGAAATTATAACTAATCATAAACTAACACCACTGGTGCACAAGACATTTGACATATATTTTTATTGAATTTATGAATTTGTACCTGGAAACTTAATTTAGTTTATATTATGTACCTATTCAAAATTTTGATAAAAATAAACATAAAACGGAAAAGATTGATTAATTTTGTTAAAACTTATTTAGTGCATTGTTTATCTAAAACTTCCAATTCAAACAACTTTACTGATGTAAAGTTAAGGAAATTGAGTAATCAAATATTTTGAATTCTGGAGCAAATATTCGACTGACATACTGTGTAAATGTTTGCATAACTCATAACATTGTCAAATGCCTAACTGTATATGATACAAAAAAGCATCAACATATGTGAATATTGGTCAATAATTAATTTCCACATTTCAAATTGACTCAACCACCAATTACATAAATAAACAATTAAAAATTTCCTATAAACAAAAATTTTATTTTTTCGTATCTTGCAAGTTTTTTAAACATAAATATTCACAAATTTTGATATTACAGCTTTTTCATCACTTGTTTTTTAAGAAAGTGAGTTCCAAAACATTACTGATAAATAATTATTTAAGAAATTAAAAAAAAACTTTAATGCCCTCATGCTCAGCTATCCATATAAAAATTATGACGCTCATAAAAACACATCGCTGGGCTATAAAGATGTACGTGAAAGTATTTACAATCTCTAAAACTAAATAGAAGATAAATTTTTAAAAGATCAATTTCATTAAAATAAGTAGAAAATTATTCAATTGCTAATAAAGTACTTTAAAAAACCTAATTATTAAGAGCTTCTATGGTAAGTTTTTCGATATTATTTTTCTATTTATAAACATTAACATTTTTATGAAAGTGAACATCTATATAAAAATGAAAATGATATATTAGTAGAAAATTATAGACGAATGAATCAAAAATACAATTCCTAATTGAAGACATAAACGCAATACTTATTTGGACTAGAAATAACAATAATTGGAACGTGTAAAGTCCGACAACGATTAGCGAGTAGCCATTACCAATAAAGTTGATCATTATACGTGTATAAAGCTGTTACAAAAGAAATTTAAGGTATTTATCTCCGGGAAATGAGAGGCAATTACGGAGTCAGTCCGTGAAAGAAAATACCGAGTAATTGAAGACTTTGACGATAGAAGGGCGTTGCATTAATGCATTTCTTCTGCGAGAACAACGCCCTTTTCGTACCCAACCCTTCAATTAGTAGACCACGCATTTACAATTTATCAAGTCAATAGTCAGATTTAGCAAACTAACATGCAATATTAGTAGTCATTTTATATTATGCCTTTAGCATATCCTCAATTGTTGGGAACTTCTTTTCAGAAATAAGTTTCTGTCAGATTTGGATTTTATTCTTTACTTTACACATCTTGGGGTCTAATGCTAAATCTGAAAAATAATAATAAGCAATCTATCGATACCAGCATCTATTTTGTTAGGATATTCAAAAATTTCGGTAGGTCGGTCAATATTTTTTTCAATTTTCTAAATAGTGGAATTTATCTGATTCACATTCACTAAATATAGGTCGGTATCACAACATAAAATAGTTTTACATTCGCAATTAAGTAATGTTGATATGTGCAATTGAGAAAATTGCTGTGTGCAATTTAAAAAATTCTATTTGCAATTAAAAATAACGTAATCTCCCGTAAGAAATGGAAATACGATATACGAGCGTTAAAGTGTTCTCCATTCATGGATAGGAAATATGATACATGCATGAAACTGTGGGAGCAATTAAATAAGGAATTGCATGCGTATGCGATATCGAGTACTTATTCATTAATCATAATTAATACTAAATAAGGATTGATCGAAAATGACCTAAACACTTTTTGGTTCCAAGAAAGAGGCAAAGGGGCGTCATTAGGTCAGTGAAACGACCTTGGCATTTGAAAAGTGTCCGGTAAAGTGACAAGCCTTACTTGGCTAATGCTAACCTTTTCTCAGAAAATCTTTTACGCTTGAAGGCTCATACCGGTGTAAGCCTGTAAACATTCCCTAGTCATACCGTAAATCACTTTTCCTAGCAGCTAGCTGATGATACTCTTTGATGCTCACCGTCCCTTAAAAGTTTAATATTTTCCTGGTACATGTTATTATATTTTATATGAAAATTAATTGTCATTTTTGTAATGTAGAAGCTAAAGTTTGTGGATCCCAAACGATCTAAAGAACATTGTAGTACGTTATTTTCGTTTTGAAAGAAAAAGTAAAATATAATACGAACATAATCTTCGTTTTTTGTATAAAATATATGGGAATTTAAAACTGTAATTTAATTAAAATCGAAATCGTCAAAAATTTTTGGAAAAAATGCAAATGTTGAAGTTTGTAAGCCACTGAACTTGGACGCTTCTAAAATTAAGCGATCGTACCACTTTAGACGCCCGAAAAAAGGCTATTTTTACGAATTTTTCAAACTATTTCTATTATCTATTGATGTAATTCTTTTTGGGCTCCATTAATACACTCTTAAAATGTGTGACCATTTTTTAAATTTATTTAACATACATAGATTTTTAATACAAAAATGCGAGGCGAACTCGAATAATAGGTGTGTCCATGGCGTTGATGGTTTTTTATGTGAAGGATTACCTAAAACCCAAAAACCAAAAAGATTTAGACTCAGTAAGAGTGTGGGTATGGCCGGATCTAGAATAAAGTCAAAATATTCATTTTTACTATTTTTTTGGCCTGAAAAACCACCAGAAGAAACTTTATTTACAGATTTTTTTTAAACATCCACCATTTTGTTATTTTTGCATAAAAATTAGTAATTCTCGTTCGCGCCATAGCCACACTCTTACTGAGTCTAAATCTTTTTGGTTTTTGTGTTTTAGGTAATCCTTCACAAAAAAACCATCAGCGCCTTGGACGCACCTATTATTCGAGATACTATGTTCACCTCTCTTTTTTGTATAAAAAAACTATGTAAAATCAATTTAAAAAAATTTTTTCACGCATTTTAAGAGTGTATTAATGGAGCCCAAAAAGAAGTACATCAATGAAAAATTCACAATAATAGCCTTTTTTTCGGGCGTCTAAAGTGGTATGATCCCTTAAATTCTCTAAAAGATGATGTATGCAAATTCAACAGCTTCTAAGTAAAAATATTTCGAATTCGAAAGCATAAACAATTTTTTTCTTCAAACTTGAAAAAAAGCTCTGTCATTTTAAATCCTGTTGGACGGATCTTTCAACCTCTAAGAAAACTCCTAAATAAAACTTCTAAAAATGTCGTTAAAAAATTTGTTTAAATAAAGTAAATTTTTTTGTCTGACTCATTTTTTATTGGATCAAATATTTTTCCCAGTGTAAATTGAGGCCGCCAATTTCAAAACATCAAATTTCTTGTAATTTCAGTTCCTATTTAATTAAAAACCTCGCACAGTGGTCCGAGTGAGGAATTTACTGCTGACAATAATAGTGTACAGCCTGTAATTCTCAACGGATTAAAAAGTTTTTGTTTTAGAAGTGATCATCCTTAAATTTATAAGAAAGGTGTCCAGCCAATTTTTTACAAACATTTATTTAATTATGAGCAATTTATTTGAACAAATTCTCCAATGTATATCAATTTGTTGTAAGAAAAAATTATTTTGTACTAAAATTATTGAAATTTATTAATAGAATGGCAGTCAGTAACAAAGATGGCAATAAACTGAAAATTTGTAAACAATTTTTAAAGTTATAACTAATTTTTTTATCCATTTTTCTATTTAGGATTTAGATCCACGGGTATAACAGAGATGTTAATATTGAGTTAAGAGCATTTGATCAAAAGATAATTTTTCCCGAGAAAAAATTTCATTTTTCAATTGTTTATCAAAATTTTTTAAAACAATTTATTTAAATATGTAAGTTACCGAAAAACTGATTGAACCATTCGATTCTACGCAAAAATGACATAAAGTCCATGTGTTGAACAATTATTTTCTCTGTCCAATTTTTTATGCAGTGTAGATAAACAATTACATAAAACGAGACCCGCTTTAGCGTATTTTTATATGTACTGCATAAAAATTTGGGTGTAGAAAAAAATTGTAATCAGTTTTTTCGTAATTTACATATTTAAACAAATTGTTTAAACAATTTTTAAATTTTTGTTTAATTAAAACAATACAATTAAAAATGTAGTTAATATTAAGGTTTAATTAAAATAATACAATGAAAAAGTAATAATATTATTTATATAAATGATTTTTAAAAAAATGTATAAACACATGTCTTCTTTTGCTGCGCGTATTCGACTAAAAATTAATAAAAATATACTATATAAAAGGGGATTTAATTTAATTTAGTTATTAAATATTAAAATTATTATACAATTTTTGTTTAAACAATTGAGCAATCAGATTTTTTCATGAAGAATAATATAAATATAATACAAATATAAATTTAGATCAAATGCTCTCATTCCAGTATTAATTTCTCTGCTATGTCCATGGGCCTTAATAGATTAAGAAATTCCTTATGACTTTACAAATTATTTACCAATTTTCAATTTGACTATTGGTCGTTACTTATTATCATTCTAATAATAAATCATAACGATTTTAGTAGAAAACAATTTTTTCTACAACAAATTAATACTTTTGAGTAATTAACACTCTTACTATTTTCATGATTTAGGCGATTTTATTGTTTAAGAAATTTTTAATTTAAAAACTTTTTATTTACTAAGTTAATTGAGTAAAAATGTTGATTATGATACAGGTTGGTACATGGTACAGATTATGGTACATTTCTTGTCAATTACGTTATAAATATTCCTTGTAAGTTTCATATTTGAAAAAAAATTAGAGTCGTTTTTGACCCTCAAAATTTAAATTGATCCCAAAATCGATGCTTTAAAGTTAAAATTTTTTGTTCATTATAACCAAACTTTGTGAGTATTTGCACACCTCTGTGAAGAAATATTACCTTAAGTTTTTATGAAAAATTTAACACTGTAGAAAATAAAAATTATTACGCCCTTGAGTTCACGTTTCCGACAAAAAAAAAAACTTCAGCGACCCCTAAACAATTTTTTAAAATACTGAAAAAAATACAGAATAACTTTCTCTCCACGAGAAAGAAATTTCCGCTTCAAGGTTTTGAAAAATCGGGATTTCGTGCTATTGTATATAACATTAAAATAAAATTTATACAATTTTTATGTTCTTTAAGTCTATCTTCATCAATTCTGATTAACAACAAGTTTATTGAAGTAATTTGTTCAGGGATAAAAAGTTGTATTGTTGAAATGGCCAATTTTGTAAATTTATTTGTTTATACATTATTGCACACATAAATGAATTAAAATATTGGCTTGGACAGTTTTCTTAAAGATTTAAGGATGGTCATTTCTAAAAACTAAACCACTGTACCTCGTTGTAATTTAAAGCAATATTTACCAACTTTTCATTCATTCGAGGGCTTTGCAATTCATTAAAATATATTATCGTCATTTATATGTGAAATAAAACTATACCCTCAGGTTTGTAATCCGATATTATAAATTTGCATAACGAGTTGAAATTTACAAAAATGTTTTATAGTTCCGTACACGTGATTATTCGTGGAGATTTAAATGCCAGAAAATTAGACTAATCGGTGAAGTCGTAAAAGTAGCTTTTTTCACCATAAAACTTGTAATGGAGTCGGTAGTGCATGCAGCTTCGGTTTTCCTGGGGCAAGGTGAAGCAGGTGCTTCTCATCTCTCGTTGTATAATCACAGCGATTTGATCGGTCGATTTATGATTCGCCTGAAATCGTGGCAGCGCGTACCAATGGCACCGACAAATATCCGGTCTAACTTGCAGGCTGGCACGGAAGAGACGCGGTTTCAAGTCATTTTGCGATGCCGAGGAAGAAAAGAAAATGTGAAATATTCCCATCCCTTCCACCTGTTACGAGTACGTGTCTTGGATTCGCGCGAATAATCACGGATCGTGCAAACTCGAAAGCATTCGTCTTCCACTTAGTTCGCGTAACGTTCTCTTGCCATCCTGAGAATGCTGATAATATGTTCAAGGTTGACATGTTTATTGTTTTTTTTTTCATTTCTTAACACCCAGAGAAAGAAAGGAAACCATTAATTTGCTGAATTGAAAAATTACCTCATCAGACAAACAAAACAAGCGTTCCGAGTTTAGAAAACGAAATTTTGCAGTTGAAAAATTGCAATTGCTTACTTTTAGAAAGTTGAGTATGATTAAGAAATACATTTTGATGAAATATTTTAGATTGATGAAGTAATTTTTGGGCAAAAATGGAATTGAATTTAATATTTTCAGTTAGAAATGAAGTGATACATCACGATAGATATAAATTTAAATTCCTGGGAAAATTAAGTAATTAATTTAATACAGTACCCTCGTTAGTTTCGTGTGACACAGTAACCCAATTACACTATTCACTTCAGTAAATTGTGATTTTGTATTACATCGTTGCAAAAAATTATTATAATTCGCATTGAGATATAAAAATTAACCAATGCAGATTATCTTCCGGTATCGTGTTTATTTAAATATTCATTAACCTGCATTTTTGGAAATAACGTTTTAGTAAATTCAATAAATTGAAAAGATAGCGTCAATTTTGATGTTTATTTTTGATTTAATTTAACTGTTTGATAAACATACTCGAAAATTCAATGAATAAAACGAATAGGGAGGAGAATGCTTACTATACAGTACTCATCCTAGTCGTGCCTGACAATTCCATAATGTACCGAGCGAATAAAAAAACTGTAAGGAAATTGCGGATTCTTTCATCATACTATGAAGGATGAAATATCAAACGTAATTCAGCAAATAAAAAATAAATTGAATACAAAGTTCAATAACAAATTTAAAAAAGTATACGATATTTTATAAAGTGCAGACTATAAAAGCAATATTTATTTTTCTTTCAGTAATAAATCAATTTTTATTACACTTCGTTAAAATGTTCTTCTTCTAAAAATGAGGGTATTTTTCCCAGCAAAGTCTGCTATTTTTTTTTTATTAAACATAAATGACACTTTTAAAATATTGATCGCTTTGACTTTCGTTTTAAACTTGAACTCAACAGAGGGAATGAAATGACAGACAATTTCCAAGAAGTATGGAGATTACTTTCTCCTCATTGTTGGTTGTCAACTTTTTGAAAATATATTTTAAATATCTTATTTTCGGGATAAAAAACAATTAAATGATAATAAATTAAAAGTATTTAAATATGTTTTGAGAACCCTTGAAATTATATTTGATTTTTGAGGACTTTGTTCCTGGATTGGATACTAGTGTGGGACAAATACTGTGGGGAGGAAGTGATCGAATGATTATTTATTGTTTGGGTGCGGCGTGTTTCCAGGTGAACCTATTTTTTAAACACCCGATAGGTAGGCATATACAGGGAGGTATGATCAGTCGGGACCATTGGAGCCAGGGTCCCGCTATCCGGTCGCCCGCTAGGCTGAGGTGAATGAACTTGAGTCCGCCTACTGACTTTACCTGCCAGGAACCTTGCTATCTCGAAGAAGAGCTTGCTATGAGCTCCTTCATATCCTCCACCTTTTCCTACTCTTCCACCTTTTCCACTCTACGTTCCTTCTCACCTACAAATTTATTCGCGACGCCTTCTTTTCCTCCCAACATTGACGACAGGTTAGAAATCTCAGGGAGAAACCAACCAGGAAAAACAGTCTTTTTTTACTTGACCTTTAAATGGACATCAGCAGGTCTAGGATTTTTAAAAATAATTATACATACAACCATATTACACATTATTCAGTTACAAATGGGGGGAGCGGTGTGTCTAATTTTAACCTATGAAAATAATAAAGAACATAATTATATTCCGAATAATAATTCGGAACATTTCGAAAATGTTCCGATTATACATTAAAGTAGAGCATAAAACTATACTATTTATATTTTTCTTTTAAAAAATACAGCTAGTACTTTTGAAGAAGAAAAACGTAAACTTTGGGGCCACAATGACGTGACTAGTTTGTAACATAACCGCTGAAATAATAATAAAGTACTTTCATGTCAATGGTGTTTTATGCCTGAGTGCAGAGAGTCAAAGCGCTTTAGAAATTAAGTATTCACTGTCTAAAGGAACGTTTTTCCGTTTTATATCAACTTGCCAATTGTATTGGGCTTAAAAACGGAGCCGCTTCATTCCTAAGATTGATAGATAGAGACTTTTGTGGGCTACAGGGAACCGAGTTGTAGTGAAGTCACGATTTGGACGTAATTGTGTCGCGAAATTTAAATTACGAAATTTTATTTATACGAACAATTGTGGCGCGAAATTTAAATTACGAGATTTTATTTATACGAACAATTGTGGCGCGAAATTTAAATTACGAGATTTTATTTATACGAGCAATTGTGGCGCGAAATTTAAATTACGAGATTTTATTTATACGAACAGTATTTTCTAAGAATAAAAGTATATTAATAGAATATTTTTAATCAACATTTCATAAAAGTCATTTTACCATGTCACGAATAGTGCCACATTAATGATGTGGAATTTCTGGTTTTTCATTTTAGCCCCAGTCACGCCTATAGTGAAACGCTTAACCTAGTTCAGACTAATAAGATTCTGCTCACGAATAAAAATTTTATAACGTTATTTTTTGTAAAATTTTTATAACAGGTTTCAGCTCTTCTTTGTCCTATTGTTTCCTCTGGATTACTTTTGATATTTTTCATTCTTTTGCGAATTTGTTTTTGGTGTGAAAGGTTTGAATCATAATATTGATAAAAAATTCATAAAAGATTCTCTGGGTTGTCCTTGCTTCGGTGTAACAATAGAGATTCGTGTTTTGGAGTCGCCTTGTATATGTCGTAAATGTCAGCGATATATAAATTCTCACAGTTATTTACTTCCGCGGACATTAAAGCAAAAGACGAAGGAAATGCTACTTAGAAACGGAAGAGCCTCCATACTTGCAATGTGAAAACGTGACCGTAAAATTTAAGTCGTGCTTGCAAAATCAGCTGACAATCTGATCTCCGACAAAGCAATTGTTTCAGCATTGAATCCGTTAATTAATGTAACTAAAATTACGGTAGATTTTAACTTTTTTACTCTTATGTGCATTTCCCACAGTTGGGGGACATAATAATAGATCTGATTTCTTCCGCAATTTTATGCATTTCTGGGAAGTAGGTGCAAATTGTTTGGGTAAATTAACTTCTTTTAAAATTAGTATACTGTAGTTTATTATTTTTATACATATTTTGGTGTTTTAAAATTTAATTTAATTTAACTTAATTAAATATTTAACTTAATTTATTATTGCATTCAGTCAACGCAACAGAAACGGTTGAAAAAAGAATTTTTTGAAAATTTTGAAAAAAATGAAAAAAGAAAAAAAAGAATTTTTCTTAAATACACAGTAATTGATGTGCTGAAAGAACACAATGTGCACTTGCAGCATCGCTATTTTATAGACAAAAGTGAATTTCAACCTTCATCCATCGCCTCTTACTTTTCTGACCCAGGAACCCAATGGGGCAAAAAAGTTTGATTAGAAAAAGTTATTCAGTTTTAAGGAAATAGATGGGGAAGTTGACAATCTCAAAGTGACAGTAACCAAAAATGAAAGTCTGATAAAAAAGAAAATTATATTTTTTTATCAACAAAGTTTGATAATTTCGAGATAGGTATCGATTTCTTTATACATCAACATTTTCTACGAAAAATATTAAATTTATCTAGAAAATAGCATTGTTTGTAAATTCAATTTTTCGATTTTTGCAACTAAACAAAAAATTTTAAAAATTAATTTCTGTCTGGAAAATTTCTTCTGATGCATTTATGCTTGTCAAATTTTCTCAGAATTTTTTGATTAAAATTGTAAAAGTTTTTTTAAAAAAAACTGTCGGTAACATTATGGCAAAATGGGCACTAAAGGGTTAAAAATGAGATTTCGAAGAAATCCTTTCAGCACAACATGTATTTGCGTTTTAAAGAATTTTTTATGCAAAATACCCATTTTCGACAAAAATGTTGGTTAATGTTGGTACTAAAAATTGCACCTTAAAATGGTTTCAGGGTGGCCGTAGGACCGGGAAACCGGGAAAGGACCGGGAATTTTTTTGTTAACCGGGAAGTTTTTAAATTTTTAATGAAAAACAATTTAAATTTTCAAAAAATGTGTTATATAAGGTGATTTGCTTATACATATCTTATATTATGAATTTTGAAATTCCCGCTTTATTTGTGCAAAGCGAGCAAAGCAGCTTGAATGTAATCTTAGAAAATGCAGAAATCATTGATAAAAAAAAACTGAGTAACTAAATAAAACTTATTATTGTAAAAATTTTAGTACGATAAAGGTAAAATATATCTTATTTAATGATAACACTCTGTGATCTCATTTCGTTTGCAAAATGTAAATGCTTATATATTTTAATGTCACACTTTAGTCACTCTGGATTAGTTGAACTTAAAAAATTTATAATACATAGATTTAAAACCTATGCTCTCGATTAACTCACAGTGACATTTCAATATGTAAAATAGCCTAATGTTAATTTTAGAAACATATAAAAATGTTTGTCTAAAAAAAATGTTGCCTAAAAGCATAAAAAATGTTGCTAAAAGCATTAATCACTAGGGCTTAGTTGAAAAACCTGCATTTGTACTTCTTCAATTATATAAAGTATTTTAATGTTCAATTAAAAAGAAATTCATGTTTGTATATTCATTCCTTATTCGTTGGAAACTATTATTTAATGACCTGGGAAAAATTTTCGATAACCGGGAAATGACCGGGAATTTTTTTCGTCGGTGAAAACGGCCACCTTGGGTTTGGATTAAATTTAGTCAAATTTGCCTGAATTTAAGCAGAAGTGATTCTGAATTTAAGGCTTAATTCTGAAATTTAGGTAACGTGGTATTAAATTTAGACCAATATTGCTTAAATTAAGACTTATTAAGAAATTAATTAAATTAAGAACTTATTAAGAATTACAATTTTACTGAATTAAATCCAAACTATTTTAAGTTTTAACAATTTTAAGTATTCTTTTTTACTGTGCACCATAAATAAAAATGAATTCCATGTTTAGAAAACTCTTGCAAAACAGAAGGGAAATAATAATTTTATTACTATAATATTAGTATTGCAGAATCAAATTTAAATTTCAGAAATCTGAAATATACATCGTAACCATTAGTTATAATAGACATTAAATTAGGTATATAACTATATTTTCACGACTGAAAAATTACCAGGCCTTTTTAATGAACTTAACTGAAAGTAATGATTACCTGAAGTAATAAAAAAACCTGCGTTAACGATCCTGAAAATAAAATCTCTCTACAAGAATCTGAAATGAAAATAAAAGAATTTCGAACGTTACAATGAAAAAATGATAATTACAAAAGATGAAAAGGTAATTAGAGGGTTTCCGGCGAAGATTCGACTGCATGCAATCGAATCACAATTGCACATGTCTCGATAATCCGGGTTCCGATGATTCTCCTTTGTTGATAGTCCGATCGAGTCTTAACGAGTCAATAACACTGGTCAACAGACATTTTGCTGCAGAGTGGACAGTAACTTTACTAGAATAATTTGGGCCCACTGAATCCAAAAATGACTATCATTTTGCTCAATCAGATCTTGTTTACGAGATATCGCAAAAAAAACCGTTTTTCGCGATATGCAACAATTCGAATACTTGTATTTTTATTTGTCCTGAAAAACACCAAACATTGATTATTTAATAGTAGCTATAGGTCGGTCATTCCAAAGTAACGGATGGGACATTTGCACGCATAAAAACTTGAAAAAGTCTTATTTAAAACAATTACATCTTGTT